>JAVSCE010016830.1:0-23413 GCA_032199065.1 Smutsia gigantea
AAAATTATTTATCTCCTTCTATATTAATACTGTGTTGTCTGTTTCCTGGTGACATGCTTTTTCATAGATTTAATGGCCTTTTGTGGGTTTTCATTTTGTAAATTACTTGTAATATATTTGGCTCATTTTTAAGTTAAATTATTTTTTCTGATTTACAAATTTCTAAGTATTTGGGACACTAATTCTCTATCTATTGAATTGTAGCAAATATGGTATCCGACACCACCACCTTCACTTGAATTTATGGTGTCTTAATTATTTTGAAATATTAAGTATAATCACTTATTCATCTTTTCTATTGTGATTTGTTGTCTTTGATTTTAAGTAGTCCTCTCTTCAATGAAGTCACAAATATTCATTTTCATTGTTTTTCATCTTTATTTGTATCACTCATTTAGAATTGTGTTCTTGTTGGGAGGTAGGGTTCTGTATTTTTATTGTTAGGAGTTTTGGTGTAAATCTAATAGTCTATAACCATTTTCCGCTCTGAGTTGGAATACTCCACTCTTATATGCCAAGTTCAAATATAAGCATGGGTCTCTTTTTAGACTCTCCATTTAAGTCCACTGATTTTGGCCATTTCTGTGCCAAAACTATAGTTTTAATTATTGTAGCTTTATACTTCGTATTGTTAGTTGGTAAGTCAAGTCCCCATGTTCTTTTCATCTTTAGAATTAGGGCTACATGTCATCGTTTATGCGCCAAGCTATCAGTAGAAACCATACTTTGAACTCTTAGTCGTGTGGTCCAGTGATGTGCCATCAGACCCTGCATTGTGACACTGGGCACGGGCAGCCACCATGGCTCCCAGGCAGCCAGGCCATCACAACGGCCCGTGGCCCATTCACCTCCAGCATTTCTGCACCACAGATCCGTCCTCATTTTAACTTTCAGCACAGGATTCAATGCTTTACATGAGGTATTGAGCAGTTCATTATTCAATAGACTGTGTGTGAGATGGCTGTGCCCACTCATGTCAGAGTTCTCAGCACGTGTAAGGTGGGCCGGGCTGAGCTGTGATACTTATTCAGTATGTCAGATGTATCAAACACACCTTCCACTCCTGTCCAGATAAACCTGTCGTTAAGTTGAGGAAGATCTGTTCACTAAGAGATCATCTTTCCTGCATTATTGCATTAATTCTTCTTGGTAAATATTTTTACTCATAATAATTACTGTTAAATTTAATTTGTTCATATTTAGTATTTTGAATCAATATTCACTTGCTGATATTTTTAACTTGACCAGGAACTGGACTGCAGATGTTTAAAGGATGTGTCATTGCAAATAACAGAGGCTTGCAAATAGACACACACCCAGTGGCCTGGGGATCTGGGATGTCTTAAACATAGCTCACATAATAAGCAACTGCTTTAGTCCTTATTAAAAATAGGGAGGAGGATTCTCACTAGTGCTGAGTAGTTCTACCTCTTGCTCAGGCCTCTAATTTGGAGGCCTCCCCAGCCCAAATTTCATAGACCTGGGAATATTCCAGAGGAAATGCTTGCTGTCTCTTATCTTTCTTTAAGGTTGGCCAACTGAGAGACAGCTATCTCTTTCTGAAGAGAAATAATATCTAAGCAAATTTAGCACTAAATTACAACTGCAATTCATTTAGGTATCTTGAATCTTTGAACATTTTTCATAGAGAAAACAAGATGATTCTTATTCAGTGTTAAACTTAATAAAGATTTTTAATTTTGTAAGTCAAAATGTCAATGAAAAACAGGGGCTTTCAAACATATTTTTTAGAATTCTTCCCTACCCTGAGAACTGGTAGAGCTAGAGGGGAGAGTTGCTGTGAGGAAGTGGTGCTCACCTTTGGCTGGAGGAGGTGAAGGGTTCTTAGCACATATGCTTGTGGCAGTCAGTTTGTTTCAGTTTTGAAGCCTTCTAACATACGCTTTCTCTGGTGGGCACAGGATAGTTAGTCTTTATTTCCCACCAATGTATGTAGTGATGGCTCTCCCTGTCCTAATTTCATCTGTTGACTGTTTGTGAGGATTAAATGAATTAATGTATGTAAAATACCTGTTTTATTACCTAGTACCAGAGTAAGCCCTCATTAAGCATTAGCTGTTGCTGGTTATGGGGATAGGCAAATTCTCACATGATTCCCACTGGTCATCAACTCCTGCTCTTCATACCCGTGTGACCCCCACTGCTTGAGTGTGGCTGGACTTGGTGACTTGCTTCTAAAGAGTGGTATGTAGCAAAAGTGATAGAATGTCGCTTCTGAGGTTGTGTGACAGTAGACTGTGACTCCCAGTTTGCTGGGCTGTCTGCTGCCTTCTCAGATTGCCCATTTTGCAAACTGACTTGTTGGCACAGAATAGGGGTGACTTCTGTCCAACAGCCTCAAAGAATCTGGGTCCTGTCGGTGACGATGTGTCCTGTCGGTGACGATGTGAGCAAGCTTGAAGTGGATCCTTCACGTATGTGGTAGGATAGGGAATAAACAGCTATCTATGACATTAGAAACCGAGATAAAAATAAGGATAAAAGAGATACGTACCTAAAATTAGGGAAGGTAAAGTAAAACATTTATTCTGGAAATATGATATGCATTCATGATGTATTTATCACATCATGATAAATAAAACAACAGAAACGATTAACAAAATGGTTTCCCTAGCAAGCAGTGATGTCCCAATAGCAACTAGTATTCTTGTCTCCCAGACTGTGGCCTCTAAATACCACTTCCTGAAGCTCCTTGGAGAAACTGCTGATTTCAGGTCTGAAGCAGGAGCTATAAAAGATAAACCTGGAACAGCATGTGCTGCCAGATGGCAAATAACTAGTACAGACTACTGGGATTTTAAAATGACTCAGGGTTAACTTCAAGGAATGCCTACTGGCTACAGATGCTACCACTGGCACATCAAAAGGAATGAATACAATGATTTGAAAAATCAAAATACATTAATAATCTATATTTAAAACAAAAAAATAATTGGTAATCTTTTGAAGTTGTTAGGTGCCAACACATTAATCTGAAAATCAATAAGGAAACAAGCATTTTCCATGATTTTTTGAACAAACTATTTTAGAGTTACCACATACTTTTGATTTTAAAAAGTTGTCCCTATAGAATAAAACAAATTAGTGAGTGCTGAGAGAATGACATTATTAGAAAATCACCACTTTGCTTCCCATAATGAAATAATGGGTCTAGGTCAACACTGATCATCAGCGGCTGATAGAATCATTAGGTGAAAGGTTAATGGAGAGCTCTACAACGGATGGATCAGGCTGACAATTCCCAAATGCGCTCACCAGCCTGAACATCAGAAAAAAAAGTCACAATCATATCTTAATTGCTTCCTGATGGAATGCAATAGGAAGTACCTTCACCTGGGAGGTATCACTTAGAAAAACTGATTATGAACTTAATCAAACCTTTAGATTGAGCTACCACAGTATAGGAAATAGAAGAACATGTTAAATGAAAGCATAAGAATGCAATCAGCCAATCAGAATATCGGAGATTTATGAACCAAACAAACTTGGTCTCTTCAACAACGACAGGTAAAAAAGAGGATAGGTGAGAGGGAATTGTTATCAATCAATCAAACACAATGTGTGGACTTTGGATGCCTATTTAAACAAGTAAACTGTAAAAAAAATTTATGAAGCAATTGGAAGTTTAAAAAATTGTGGTAAAATACACACAAAATTTACCATTTTAATGAAACAACCTGAGTGTCTATTGGTGGGTGAGTGAATAAAGATAATGTGGCATATCTATACAATGGAACACATTACATACAGTACATGCAGCCATAAAAAAGAATGAAATCTTGTGGTTTGCAAAAACATGGAGGGCCCTTGAGTGCATCGTGCTAAGTGAAAGAAGAGAGAAATACAAACACCATATGACGTCATTTATATGTGGAATCTAAAAAGAGAAAAATCGAGCTCACGGACAAAGAGAAGAGACTGGCGGTTGCTGTGGCCCTGGGGTGGGGAGGGGAGAAATGGGTGAAAGGGGAAGGAGAGTCAAAAGGCCGAGGGGAGACCTGCTACATCTGTGACAGCAGCCAGGCCCCTCCGGAGCCCCGGCCCGAGTCCTCCGAAAGAGCACCCACTCATGAGGTGCTGGTGACAGGCATCGGTGGCATCCAGTGGCGGCGGATACAGGCAGAGGTGAGCAAGTTGCTCCTGTCTGGGGGTCAGCGTAGGGCCTGGTGGGAGCTCCATTCAGCCTTGGCCTCGTTCTCTGAGTGTGGCTGCAGTGAGCGCTTTCTGCACGTGGCTCTGAAAGGGGTTCGTCTGTCCCCTGGTGTCTGTTTCTGGGGAGGTGTCCTCTGTTTATTCCCCAGGGACCTGATTTCTGGGGTCTTCACCTCTTGTGGTGATAAGGGTAGGGACTTTCCTCCTCAAGTCTCTGAGTTCTGGCCTGTGTCTCTTGGGGGTGGATCCTCTGTCCCACCTGTGATCCCAGGACTCCAGGGGGGATGCCTAAGACGCATACCTGGTGCCTCCAGCTCCTGCCTTTCCCTTTGGGGTATATGTGGGGACAATGTGGACATGGCACTGCTCCTTCCATCCACCCCACTTACTGGTTTCCAGGGTCAATGTGCTGATGGTGGGGGCAGCAGCCAGAATCGCCGCACTGGCTCATTTGGGAAGAAAGCTAAGGCCCAAGAGGTGGGCAACCAGTCAGCATACAGGCCTCAGGAGGCACCATGGACTGACTTCAGTGACTTCCAGGACATCATCCACATGGTGCTGAAAGAACACCACATCAGTGTGCACTGTCAGGACTATGCCTGGGAGGACTGGGGGCCAGAGCGTTGTCGGTGGTGGGGTGCCTCCATCCTGCCATGCCTGCCTGAAGTACCCCGGCCTGAAGGAGCTGACCCTGCCTTCCCAGGCTGCAGCCCTGTCCTTGGTGTCACTGGTGGATGGCTATTTCCACCTGACAGCCGACTCAAGCCGCTACCTCTGCCACGAGGTGGCCTCTCCACAGCTGGTGATGAGCATCCAGGACGGCATCCACGGGCCCCTGGTGTGAGTGCCGCGCAGGGCGCTGGCTGGCAATTGCCAAGGTGGTGGCTGCCGGCAAGACCATGAGCCACAGGGAATCCTGAATGTGAGACCACCAAGAACTCCCTAAGGAGGATCCTGGTCCGCAGGGGTGGAGTGGGGGTGTGGGTCCTGGGTCTTCCCATTCATCCAGCTCTTGTACTGTCAGTCCTGCCCACCGCCACAGCCCCACCTCACAGGAAGTGGTGGCCTCTCCTACTCATTTGTCTGTCCCTGGGTCCATCTGCCATCCATCCGGATAGGTGTTCATCGTGGACCATCTGAGCATGTGCATCTTGTCATCCTGCTGCAAGATGTCAGATATCCTAGATGAGGGCATCACCAGCGAGTGTGTACCACCCCACCCCCAGCCTGTGCTGCGGAGACGGGTCCGAGCATAGGTTGCCTTTAGATTGCCCAAAACTTCCAAGTGTGCAGCTCCCTGCACAGACAACCCTGAGCGCATGACCCTCCCCTCCTGAGGATGGGAGCCTGGGCTGGGCAAACCTTCACCAAGGACTCCCTCGCTGCCACCCCTAAGGGGCCAGCTTCCCCCACTGTGTAGGACCCCCAAGGTGAACTCACTGTGGGATGCCAAGAATGCATAACTTTCTCTGGGAAGCCCCAGGGGCTGTGATTGTAAAGAACCCTGCGGAGGTAGCTCTTCGCTGTGACCCACGGGTGTGCATCTCCTGCTTAAGGCCCTTAAGGTGTGCAGTCCCCACCCCCCAACATCTGACCCTCCTCTGCAAGTGTCCACCTTCCAGAGTCTGAGACTCCCCATGTCGGTGGTCACCAGGGAATCCCTCCTTTCTCTGTTTCTACTAGTTGTTGAAGACATCCACAAACGGCAAGAGCCCATCCCCAGCTTGGAGGCCATTTATTTGCTGAGCCCCACGGAAAAGGTGCCTACAGGATCGAGAGAGAGAGTGTGTGGGGGAGGGTGTGTGCATGTGTACACGTGTGTGATGGAACAGGCAGTGGCTGGGAGGCAGGGGCAGAGGTCAGAAGTGTCTGTGGGCACTGGCCCAGGCCTAGAGCATGTTCCGCCTTTCCCAGTGGGCGCAGGCCCTAATCACAGTCTTCTGGGGGACCCCAACCTTCATCTACAAAGCAGAACATATCTATCTTCACTGACAGTGAGTGAGGAGGAGGCATGTGGGTGGGTAGGGGCGAGGGAGCGAGGAGGCCCCTCTCGCCTGATGCCCCATCTTGCTGCACCTCCCAACCCAAAGCCTGTGCCCCCTTCAATGAACTGGGTCACTCCCCTGTGGCAAAGGTGGTCAAGACACTGAAAGAGATCCACATTGCCTTCCTCCCCTACGAAGACCAGGTACAGCCCCAGCAAGTGCTGGGCAGAGTGCAGAGCCCTGACCACACCTATTCAGAGAGGGAGGGAGCCGGGGACGGCTCAGACCATGGTGGGCACCTGGAGGTCTTTCCTCTGGGCACCTGCAGTCGGAAGCCGAGAGCAGGCCACCAGGTGGTGCCGCCCAAGTTTGTGGAGGCTGGGGCGTTGGCTGGAGTTCATCCCACCCCATGGAGTGCTGAGCCGGTCCGGGGACCAGGGGTCGCCCGGGCAGGAAATGTGGCAAGTGTTCACCGATAACCGCGGCTATGGCCCTTGTATCCCAGGTGTTCTCCCTGGATGCTCCCCACAGCACATACAACCTCTACTGTCCCTACCACGCCGGGGAGCAGACATGGCAGATGGAGGCGCTGGCCCAGCAGATCGCCACACCGTGTACCACACAGCAGGAGTACCCGGCCATCCGCTACCGAAAGTGGGGACCCTACCTGATGCTGACCCCTGACATTGACCACATCCTGCATCCAACCTTTAGCCTCATTTTGGATCCCAGCCCTTGTCCTCACCCTGTTCTGATTCCCATCACTAACACCTAACTCCCATCCATAACCCCATCCTTGACACCTCCAGTCTGTGCCTGGCCCTCCCCAACCCCATGTCCTGAGGCCCAGTGTCAGCTCGCCACAGAACCAGGGGCAAAGAGGACATGGCGCAGATGGCCACGCTGTCCTGGCCAAGCTGAACGCCTTAAAGGCAGACACTCCCAATCTGGGCGAGGTGAGGTGTCTGGGGAGGTTGGAGCAAGGTCCCAGTCAGGGACATTGTCAGTGTCCTCATCCTTGCACCGCCTTCCCCAGGTCTCTGAAAAAGCCCACTCACAGCTGCTAATCGTGGACCCGACAGCCGACCTTCTGGTCCCACTGCTGCATGAGCTAACGTTCCAGGCCATGGCCTATGACCTGCTGGACATCGAGCAGGACACGTACAGGTGGATGGATCCTGGACGCACCCTCGCCTTCACCGCAGACCCGGGTGCCTGGTCCTCAGATATCTTCCTGAGCCTCGTGTCACCTTCTCCTGCAGATATGAAACCACAGGACTCAGCGAGGCTATGCTGCTGGAAGAGGATGACGACCTGTGGCTGGACCTGCAGCACATGCACATCGCGGATGGGTCCAAGTGCGCACATGGGGTGGTGGCAGACGCCCTTTCTGCACCATGGTCCCCACCCATCCTCTCCTCCCTCGTGTGGCCCAGTCATGCCATTTGGGTCTTGGTGAGACCCCTCTGCAAGCCACACCCCTCAGCTCAACTCCGGGGTGTCCTCCCAGAGGGAGCTCACATGTGGCCTCCTATAGGGACGTTTGACCCCTCCCGGTCCTGCCGTCAGACTGTCTCACCAACCTCACCCCTGCCCGCCCTTACTGCCAGGAGGGTCACAGAGCTTCTGAAGACATTCTGTGAGAGCAAGAGACTGACCACGGACATAGTAGGTGGGGCACCTTTGGGCGGTGGGACCTCGGGAGGCAGGGCCTGGCCTCACACCCTGCCTGTCCCAGGCCAACATCGAAGACCTGTCCCACATACTGGAAAAGATGCCTCAGAACCAGAAGGAGCTGAACAAGGTGAGCGTGGGCAGGGAACCCCTGCTGCCCGCCCTTTTCCACAGCCCCCACGGCCCCGCTTCTCCCCGTACCCCGACTGTCGGCCTGGATGCAGTCTTTGTCCCCCCACCCCGTAGTACTCCACATACCTGAATGTAGCTGAGGGCGGCATGAAGCCATTTAAGGGCTCTATGGAGAAACTGCGCCGTGTGGAGCAGGTGCAGGACGCCTGCGACTGGTGTGGGCGCTGTGTGTGTTGGCGGGACCTGTATGAGGGGTGAAGTCCAGGCAGAAGCAGGACCGCGTTTGTGGGTGGGGCCTTTGGAGAAGCTGTGCCGGGTTGAGTGGTGGGTCCTATGGAGAGGCAGGGCTTTTAAGGGGTGGTGAGTGGGGTGTTGGCCCAGTGGCGAAGCAGGACTGGGGTGAGGGTTAGGGCCCATGGAGAGACTGGACCGGGGTGAGGGATGGGGCAAATGGAGAGGCAGGAGCTGGGGGGGTGGTGCCTGCATGACGAGTAGGACCTGGGTGTGGGGTGGGGCCCATTGAGAGGCATGACCGGGTGAGGCGTGGGGCCCGTGGGGAGGCAGGACCTGGGTGAGGGGTGGGGCCCATGGAGAGGCAGGACAGGGTTGGGGGTTGGGGTCCGTGGAGAGGCAGGACCTGTGTTGGGGGTGAGGACCTTGGAGAGGCAAGACCTGGTTGGTGTGGGGCCTGCGGGGAAGTGGCATCTGGTTAGTTGCGGGGCCCGATGGCAGATTAGGTGGGACCTTCAGAGACCTAAGTGGAGGAAGCAGGTCCCTAAGTTCTTGCCAAGGATCCTGGAATGTCCCAGCCGTGTTGGGCCATAGTGGCTGACAGGAGAGCTGGTACCCAAGCCCTGCAAGATTTGGCCATGGGTTCCAATGCAGACAGTGAGAAGATCAAGGACGCCATGAAGCTGATGATGCCGGTGCTGCTGGATGCAGCAGTGCCGGCCTAAGACAAGATACGGGTCCAGTTCCTCTACATCCTTCTGCGGAATGGTGGGTTGGGGCACAGGGAGGCCTCGGGATTTCCCCACTCACTGGGGCGCCAGTGATCCTGGGAAGCTCCCATTCCCACAGTTCCCCAGTGCGTGGGATGTCCCCACTCCCCAGGCATGCCAAACCCCACAGATGCACCACCACCGACCTAGGGGTCCCCTTATTGGCATGAGAGTGCCACTGATATAGAGACCACCATGTCCAGGACTGCTCTCAACTAATTCATGAGGATCCCCACCCTGCCCCTTACTGGTGCCCACCCTGAGTTCTGACTTTAGGACTCCCCTTCCTGCTGTCCTCCGTTTCTCTCCTGTTTATGAAGACCTCCCAACTGCAGGACAGCCCGAACACAGCCCTGCAAGCCCACCCTGCTGCCCCCAAGCTTAGCCCAGGAGCCCCGGTTGCTGCCTCCTATCATCCCCCTGTCCCCATGAGGGTCCCTTCCACCACCTCTAGGTGTGAGTGAGGAGAACCTGCTCAAGCTGACCCAGAACACCAGCATGCAGGGCCACAGTGGCCTTATCCGGGACCTGGAGCTGCTGGGGTTCACTGTCACAAGCCCTGGGGTACCCTGGGAGCAGGCTGTGGGGTCAGAGGCTGGGCACATGGCAAATGGCATAGGGACTCCTGGGAGAGGGCATTGAATCAGAGTCTGGTCCTGGGTGGCCACAGGGCATACCACCGGGGCTGTGTACACAGGGCATGGGGTGGTCCTTGGAGGACAGGGAGCACTGTGCAGGGTCAGGTCTGGGGGCCAGGGCACACCAGGGCTGTCCCCAGCAGTGGGACACATAACCAGGGGGTGAGATGTGGTCAGATCCCTGGACCTGGTGGCACTGCAGTGTGGGGCGTGGGGCCTGATTCCCGGGGGCAGATAATAGGGTCCCCAGCATGGGCACGAGGGCACACAGCCGACCTCTCAGAGGACCTCAGCCACCGGAAACAGGCACATGCAGCTGCTTCCTTCCCTCGACTCTCAGCCTAGCCTCTCCTGTCTCTCCCGGGCCTCCACGCCCCACTGCCCCTGACCCACCCGCCCTGTGGGGTGGCAGCTGGCTGTACTCTCCCCCAGCCCCCACCTCTGCTCGCCCTCCTCTCAGCTCCCCTGTTGCTCTGCGTTCCTCACCCTCCTTCCTCATCCTCTCACGCTGTATTTCTGTACTCTCTCTCCATCTTTGTGGGCAGCAGCCCCCAGCCAGATGAGCCCCCAGCCCCATCTGGGACCCCCTCCTTCTCCCCACCTCCCTCATGGGTCCCGCGGTGCCACACTGTAGGGCTCTGGGACTTCAAGCCGGCTGCAGCGGATGGAGCCCTGGGAGCCCACCTGTCAGCTGTCGCGCTGGACCCCGATCATCAAGGACATGATAGAGGTACTGCTGCTGGGGATGAGCTCGGGGAGGGTGGGAACTATGGGACCTTTCCTCTCCCTGCCCCCATCCAAGCAGCGGCTCAACCCCTTTGTGGTCACAGCACCAAGCCTCAGGGCTTATAGAGATCCCTCATCATGGGCATGTCCCCTGCCATCCAGTCTGTGTCACCGGACGTGCCACAAGCAGGCACCTGATGAATTGGGGTAGCAGGGGGACCCCCTGGTCTGCAACTCTATTGTCTTCCCCGGCCATCTAGAAAGCCCCCTGGTCTGCCCTTTCCTTGCCATGTGCCAGCCCCTGCCCATCCTGGGAGCCCAGAGCTTCCAGAGCACAGACGACCAGGTCTGTGCTTCCTGCCTGCTGTCTCTGTGGAGGGAGTTCTGTCCTCTTCACCTGCCTGGGGCCCTGTGACCTTGGTCCCAACCCTGATGGCCCTCGGAGGCCTGGAGTCTCTGTGACCCCAAGGGGCTAGAGATGGAGATGTTGGCACTTGTCTGCCAAGAGCTTGGCTCCTGAACACACAGTGGAGGGGCTCCAGGCGTTGGGCCCCGCCCTCTGAGGCCCTCTCCCAGGCCTCCCTCTCTGGCCCTGAAGATGGTTTACAGGAGCGGCTGGACAGAGAGCTGTGGCCCTTCGTGTCCGTCCCCAACCCAACACCCAGCTCCCTGGCTGCTGTAAGGTGAGCGCCCTAGGGAACCCCCTACAGAGGCACCCATTGGGTGAGGGGGCTACTGTGGGTGCGGGTGTGGTCTCCAAACTGACCTCTGCCTACCTCCCTTGGCAGAGCGCCCACTTAGGCCATTGACACAAGACTAAAGAGGGCGTGGAGACACGTGCAGAATCCCGGATCCTCATATACATCGTGGGCAGTGTGGCCATGTCAGAGATGAGGGCTGCCTATGAGGTGACCAGCGCCACAAATGTCAAGTGGGAGGTGCTTATTGGTGTGTCTGAACCGTGTTCCCTGGGCCCGGGCAGGGCCCACAGCGGGACTCTGTTATGCCTGGTTCCCAGGGGCTGGGGCTGGGGTTCGAGGTTTGGTGGGTGGGCTGACCACCAGACTCCAGTGGGTTCCCCAAAGCCTAGAACCTCTGAAGGGCTTGTGTCTCGGAGCCCTGGGTGAGGGGATGTAGTCGTACCTCTGTGTTTCTAAGGGGTCTAGACTCGTGAGTCCTCAGGGTCAAACCTGGAGTTCCCAGGGACCCTGGCTGTGGGGTACCATGGCAGTGACCCCACCTCCCCACCCCTCTGCCCCTGCCCAGGGTCCTCACACATCCTGACCCCAACACGCTCCCTGAATGACCTCAAGGTGCTGGACAAGAAGCTGGAGGACACTTCTCTCCCCTGACCCCCAATCTCTGCCCTGGCCTGCTTCCTCCCTTTCCAGAGAAATAAATGGCTTCCTCCTCTCTGCCAGGCTCCACCCACCTGACTTCCCTTCCGAGTTAGCAGGATGGGGCCCGTCTCCCCAGAGTCCCACTACCCAGCCCCGGCCTGTGCCTCAGGCCCCCCCACATCCTGTTGTTCTGCCAGAGGGATGTGAAGCACTTGGGCTCAGGTTTGAATATTGCCTCCAGCGCTGATCAGCTGAGAGGCCATGGCCAACCTGCTGGGCTCCCCATCCAAGACACGGGCGACTAATGGCAGCTGCTTTGTGGAGGAGATCAAATGGTGCAGGAAAGCTGATGCCCTTGTCACCTGCTATCTTCGCTGCTCCCATGGGTTATTACTAGTATTATG
The DNA here is from genome assembly GCA_032199065.1 of Smutsia gigantea. Classification (NCBI taxonomy): domain Eukaryota; kingdom Metazoa; phylum Chordata; class Mammalia; order Pholidota; family Manidae; genus Smutsia; species Smutsia gigantea. The sequence goes on from JAVSCE010016830.1 coordinate 12,074, forward strand.
AACAAGCAGAATGAGCCCTGCACGCCCGCCCAACCCCAAGCCCTCAAGGAACCGCCTCAGCAGACCTAGGGCCATACAGGTGAAGGGTCTTCCCCATCATCTGGGATCCGAGCCTGCATTAGGGTGAGGACAGTAACCCAGCACACCAATCCCGGGTCCCACTTGGAGAGTTAGAACTCTCTCTGCTCATCCTCTTCCCCATTCCCTGGGCAGTCGAAGGGGCTTCTAACTGCAGAACTTATCAGAGCCTTTACTGGGTGTATTAGTGTGCTCAGGCTGCCATAACAAAGTACTGCGTTCCTGGCGACTTACCCAACAGAAATGTATTGTCCCCCAGTCCTGGAGGCTGGAAGCCCAAGATCAGAGCGTCTCCTGAGGGTCCCTCCTGGGCATGTAGATGGCCATCTTCCCTCACAACGTCTGCCCCCTGTGTGCGTTTGTGTCCTAATTTTATATGGGTACCAGTCATACTGGATTCGGGCCCACCCAAATGGCCTCATTTGAACTTAATTATCTTGTGAAGGACTCTGCCTCCACACTCTTCTGTGGTCCAGGGGGTTAGGGTTTCAATATATGAACGTGGATTTGGGGGGGTCTCTACACAATCTAGGCTGCAACATGCAGCCAAGTACAGGTGGGCACTTCACAGACTGAATAAGAAAGATAAGCACCCTTTCTCCTGGGGCACAGATGCCCAGCCAGGCAGAGGAGCCACAGCAGAGGGAGCGGCTGCCTGAGCCCCAAGAACAGCCTAATCCACCCAGACTCTGGGCAATCAGGGAAATCGTCTTGGAGGAGGTGAGGTTTGACTTGAGAATGAAAAGGAAGAGAAGTCGGGAAGGGAGGGAAGGGCCAAGAGTGGGCAAAGTAAAGGAGGGCGGTGGTGTTTAGAGAGTAGGGTAACAATTCTGAAAGCCACGTTAGGGCCTCAAAGACTCAGTGTTTTGGCCTGTGCTGCGGAGATGGGAAACTGCCAAAGGCATCCCTACCAGGGGCGAGTGGGGCCCAAGGCTAATGCTGGCGAAGGCACTCTGATGGGTTGTGTGCCCGGGGAGGAGGCCCAGCGTGAGTAAGCTGGGTACGGCGCCCTGCAGTGGAGCGCTACGTATTTCCATTCTGTCACCGCTGGGGACGCGGACGATCCATGGCCGAAACCAGGAGGGCGCGGACGGAGAGAGGACACCCAGGACCCTTACTTCCGTGCCCACTGAAGACTTAGCTCTGATGTGGAGGTCACCTATCCATTTGAGAATTCAAGGAAATATGCGCACCGCCCAGAAAAGCCTCACACACAGTTTTGGAGGTGTCGCTTCACAGACGCCACTGATTCAGCAGTTCTTCTAGGCTGTTTGCGAAACTCACGCCAGGGCAGAAGGGAAGGTGTGCACGGTCGTCAGGCGGACGGGGTGAGTGCAGCAGCGAGAGTGGGTCGGGGCTGAGCCCTGAGACTGCCCGCCCGGGAGGAGCGGCTCCCTTCCAGCCTCGGCAGGGAAGCCTTTTCACTGGCGGGAGACCGTGGAAGTGGGAGGGAGGTGTTCTTCCACTTGAGCAGTGAAACGCGCCTCCCTGGCATGCCCTGCTCTCCACGTGGGGACCGCTTGAGTAGGTGAGCACGGTGAGCACCAGGGGTCGCTGTGGATGAATGTCCCCAGCTCTCCGATCTCTGGTGCATGTGACTGCACCTTGGCTGACCATAGTAGGTCAGCAGCTACCAAGTAGTTGTCAACAGCAGCAAAACTCTGTTGCTTAAACCACCTCGGCCTCTGCCCCTTATATATATTCTCCCATATGGAAGGATGCCTTTTTGTTCTGTTGATGGTGTCCTTTGCTGTACAAAGTTTTAAGTTTGATGTAGGCCCATGTGTTCATTTTTGCTCTTATTTCCCTTGCTCAAGGAGATGCATTCATGGAAAAGTTGCTCATATTTATATTCAGGAGATTTTTGCCTGTGTTATCTTCTAAGAGTTTTATGGTTTCATGACTTACATTCAGGTCTTTGGTCCATTTCAAGTTTACTTTTGTGTATGGGAATAGACAATAATCCAGTTTCATTCTCTTGAATGTAGCTGTCCAGTTTTGCCAACACCAGTTGTTGAAGAGGCTATTTCCCCATTGTATGACCATGGCTCCTTTGCCGTCTCTTAATTGACCATATATGCTTGGGTTTATATCTGGACTCTCTAGTTTGTTCAATTGGTACATGGGTCTGTTCTTGTGCCAGTACCATTACTGTGGCCTTGTAGTAGAGCTTGAAGACAGGGACCATAATGCCCCCAGCTTTATTCTTCCTTCTCTGGATTCCTTTGATTATTTGGGGTCTTTTGTGGTTCCATATGAATTTTAGAATTATTTTCTCTAATTGGTTGAGGAATGCTGTTAGTATTTTCATAGGGATTGCGTTGAATCTGTAGATTGCCTTAGGCAGGATGGCCATTTTGACAATATTAATTCTTCTTATCCACTATCACGGGATGTTTCCATTTATTGGTATCTTCTTTAATTTCTCTCATGGGTGTCTTATAGTTTTCAATGTATAAGTCTTTCACTTCTTTCTTTAGGTTTATTCCTAGGTATTTTATTCTCTTTGATGCAATTGTGAATGGAATTGTTTTTCTGATTTCTCTACCTGTTAGTTCATCATTAATGTATAGGAGTGCAACAGGTTTCTGGATCTACTACTTTTGGAGTGGATTCTTTATGGTATTTTATGTACAATATCATGTCATCTGCAAACAGGGACAGTTTAACTTGTTTACCAATCTGGAAGCCTTTTATTTCTTTGTGTTTCCTGATTGCCATGGCTCGGACCTCCAGAACGATGTTGAATAAAAGTGGAGAGAGTGGGCATCCTTGTCTTGTTCCCGTTCTTAAAGGAAAATCTTTTACCTTCTCGCTGTTAAGTATGATGTTGGCTGTGGGTTTCTCATATATGGCCTGTATTATGTTGAGGTACTTGCCTTCTATACCCATTTTGTTGAGTTTTTATAATGAATGGATGTTGAATTTTGACGAATGCTTTTTCAGCATCTATGGTGGTGTTCATGTGTTTTTGTCCTTCTTTTTGTTGATGTAGTGGATGATGTTGATGGATTTTTTAATGTTGTACCATCCTTGCATCCCTGGAATAAATCTTAGTTGATCGTGATGGATAATCTTTTTGATGTATTTTTTAATTCGGTTTGCTAATATTTTGTTGTGTATCTTTGCATCAATGTTCATCAGGGATGTTAGTCAGTAATTTTGTTTTTTGTAGTGTCTTTGCCTGGTGTTTGTTATTCGGGTGATGCTGGCATCATAGAATGAGTTTGGAAGTGTTCCTTCCTTTTCTACTTTTTGGAAAACTTTAAGAAGGATTAATGTTAGTTCTTCACCGAATGTTTGATAAAATTCAGCGGTGAAGCCATGTGGTCAGGGCGTTTTTTTCCTCGGTAGTTTTTGGATTACCAATTCAATTTTGTTGCTCGTAATTGTTCTGTTAAGATCTTCTTTTTCTTTCTGGGTCAGCCTTGGAAGGTTGTATTTTTCTAGAAACTTGTCCAGTTCTTCTAGGTTATCCAGTTTGCTAGCATATAATTTTTCATAGTATTCTATAAGAATTATTTGTATCTCTGTGCTGTCCATAGTGATTTTTACCTTCTCATGTTTTATTCTGCTTATGCATATAGACTCCCTTTTCTTCTTGATAAGCCTGGCTAGGGTTTTATCTATTTTGTTTATTTTCTTGAAGAACCAGCTTCTGCATTCATTGATTCTTTCTATTGTTTTATTCTTCTTGATTTTATTTATTTCTGCTACAATCTTTATTAAGTCCCTCCTTCTACTGACTTTGGGCCTCATTTGTTCTTCTTTCCTAGTTCCATTATTTGTGAGTTTAGACTGTTAATATGGGTTTGTTCTTCTGTTCTGATGTAGGCCTGTATTGCAATATACTTCCCTGTTAGCACTGGATTCGCTGTGTCCCACAGAATTGCAGTGTTGAATTATTGTTGTCATTTGTTTCCATATATTGCTTGAGCTCTGTTTTAATTTGGTGATTGATCCACTGGTTATTTAGGAGCATGTTGTTTAGTCTCCATGTGTTTATAGGCTTTTTCATTTTCTTTGCATATTTTATTTCTAGTTTTATACCCTTGATGTCTGAGAAAGTGGTTGGTACAATTTCAATCTTTCTGAATTTACTGAGGCTCTTTTTGTGGCCTAGTATATGATCTATTCTTGAAAACGTTCCATGTGTACTTGAGAAGAATGTGTATCCTGCTCCTTTTGGGTGTAGAGTTCTGCAGATGTTTGTTAAGTCCATTTCTTCTCATGTGTTGGTCAGTGTCTCTGTCTCCTTACTTTGTCTGGTTGATCTGTCCTTTGGAGTGAGTGGAGTGTTGAAGTCTCCTAGAATGAATACATTGCATTCTATTTCCCATCTTAATCCTGTTAGTCCTTGTTTCACATATGTAGGTGTTCCTGTGTTGGGTGCATAGATGTTTATAATGGTTATATCCTCTTGTTGGATCGACCCCTTTATCGTTATGTAATGTCCGTCTTTGTCTCTTGTGACTTTCTTTGTTTTGAAGTCTATTTTGTCTGATACAAGTACCGCAACTCCTGCCTTTTTCTCCCTACTAGTTGCATGAAATATCTTTTTCCATCACTTCACTTTTAGTCTGTGTATGTCTTTGGGTTTGAAGTGAGTCTCCTGTAGGCAGCATATAGTTGGGTCTTGTATTTTATCCATTGAGTGACCCCATGTCTTTTGATTGGTGCATTTAGTCCATTTACATTTAGGGTGATTATTTGTAGGTATGTACTTATTGCCATTGCAGGCTTTAGATTCATCATTACAAATGGTTCAGGGGTAGCTTCTTTAATATCTAAGTGTCTAACTTAACTCACTTAGTATGCTATTGCAAACACAATCTAAAGGGTGTTTTTTTCCCTCCTTTTCTTTTCTCCTCCATTCTTTATATATGACGTATCATATTCTGTACTCTTTGTCTGTCCCTTTTCATTACCTCTGGTGACAGTTATTTAACCTTGGGAACACTTCCATCTAGAGCAGTCCTTCCAAATACACTGTAGGTTTGTGACAGCTAAATTCTCTCAGCTTTTGTTTTCTGGAAATTGGTTAATCCCTCCATCAAATTTAAGTGATAATCTTGCTGGATAATGTATTCTTGGTTTAAGGCCCTTCTGCTTCATTGCATTAAATGTATAATGCCACTCCCTTTGGGCCTGTAAGGTTTCTGCTGAGAAGTCTGATAGCCTGATGCATTTTCTTCTTTGTATGTGATCTTATTTCTCTCTCAGGCTGCTTTTAATAGTCTGTCATTATTCTTGATCTTTGCCATTTTAATTATTATGTGTCTTGGTGTTGTCCTCTATGAGTCCCTTGTGTTGGTAGATCTGTGCATCTCCATGGACTGAGAAACTATCTCCTTCCCCAGATTGGGAAGTTTTCAGTAATTACTTCTTCAGAGACACATTCTATCCCTTTTTCTCTCTCTTCTTCTTTTGGTTACCCTATGATACAAATATTGTTCCATTTGGATTGGTCACACAGTTCAGGGTTCTTCATTCCAAGAGATCCTTTTTTTCTCTCTGTCCCTCTGCTTCTTTGTATTCATCTTCCCTAATTTCTAATTCATTTATCATCTCCTCCACTGTATCTAACCTGCTTTTACTATCTTGTGTCCACTTCAATGATTAGATCTCCATCTTAAATTCGTTCCTGAGTTCTTGACTATCTTTCTGCACCTCCATGAGCATGTTTATGATTTGTATTTTGAAATCTCTTTCAGGAAGATTTATTAATTCAGTCCTACTCGACCTTTTTCTCTGCTGTTGAGATTTGGCTCTAAACCAGGTCCTTTTGACATTTCATATTTGTATGTGGCGCCCTCTAGTGCTCAGAAGCTCTACTCTCTGGAGCTGCTCAGCCTCTGGAGTGATGTCAGGGGTTACAGGGAGAGGTGCTGGTGCCTGGGGGGAGGAAAGAGCTGTTTCCTGTCTCCTTGCTGCAATTCCTGTCTCCACTGCCAGAACCAGTGGCCGCACACACAGGTGTAAACCTCTATGCTTTGTGTTTGTAGCTTCTGTAGGCTACTGGGTGGTCAAGGAAGACCTCTTTGAGCAGAAGACATTTTAGATGAGAACATGCCGGACCTGGGAAAACCTGGAGGGCAGAGCCTCCCTGAGGAGGAGGGACAGCAAACCCAAAGGTTTGGGGTTGGTCATTCTTGTCATTTGAAAAATATTAAGGATGGATTGGAAGTCAGGAGGGGTGTCATCTCTGTCAGAACCTTGAAAACCAACTTTGAGAATTTTGATTTCATTCTGAGTTCTGTGGTCAAACGTGATGTGTCATCACCATCTGCATGCCTGCAGCCTTTGAAAAGCTGGATCAGTTTTCGCTTGTAGCCAGCAAGCCATATGGGTGGTCTCCTTGCTGCGTATGCTCCCTCTCCAATCAGTAGCCAGAATGATCTTAAAAATACTGCTTGTCAGCATCCCTAAACCCTTAAAGTAAAACCCAGATTCACTATCTTGACACCTCACCCAGCCCATCTCCAGAATGGTCCACTCTGGGCAAACTGACCCCTGATGGTCCTTGGATGCACCAGGCTTCTTCCTGCCTTAGGTTTTTGCACCTGTTTTTGTTTTTCATCCAGCCCAGATTTCTCCCCAGGTTGCGTTTCAGGCGGCTGTCTCTTTATTTTTCTTGGGTTCAGCTGAAATATTCCCTCTTCTGACAGTTGCTTTTTGGCTACCCTATCTGTATAGGTGTCCCTCTATTATTCTCTCACCTCTTTTGGTTTCTAGCAGAGAGCTCTTACCACAATTTTGCATCCATTTTTTGTTATAAGGCTACTGTCTCCTCAGCCCAAGGTTAGTCTCGTGGGGGCAGGGGCCCCTTTTCACTTGGTTAGCACCTAATACAGTGCCTGGGACATGGCTCAGTTACATATTTGTGCAAATGAACAAAGAGGTGATTGAATGTCAATCACAATGTGAGTTTCAGTGCTAACAGCAACTGGGCTTCTTCTGTAGCACCACAGCGTTTGCGGAGCAAGGATGATTCCTTGTATTCTCCTTCCTCATGAAAGGCTACATGGTGGTTTGGGGTTCCTCCTTTGAAGGAGGGAAAAATGAACATGGACACACTTCACCAGGAAGAGCTCATTGCTCAGAAGAAAAGGGAAATTGAAGCCAAAATGTAGCAGAAAGCCAAGCAGATTCAGGTAGCCAGGTCTCAGTCCCCACATACTGTTGAGTAAGTGACCCGCCATGGCGGGATTAGGGTCTTAGAGTATCCCTGGCAGAAAGCTTTGCTTGTGAGAGAAGACAGGGAGGCTGTGCCATAGCCTGCTAAAGCACAGGGTGACACAGGTGCTATACTTTGGGAGGCTCTGTGTTGCAGAGAGAAGCAAGGGAGCACAGGTGAAGGCCTGCACACTTAGCAGTTAGTCACCATCCGCCATCTGTGGGCCAGAAGTCAGGGGTGGACCATGGAGCTAAACCCAGACTCCATCCCTGCCCTTATTGGGCTCACAGTCCACTGGCCTAGAGGGGTGCCAATCTGAACCAAAGACATGCCAGTGTGTACAATCAGGCAGTGTGTCCCCCGAGGCAGTATCAGCCACCGTAGGGGCCCAGCATGTAGGTGTATGTTTTTGTATGTTTGTGTATGTGTGTGTATGTATGTGTATGTTTGTGTGTGTATGTAGGTGTATGATTACATATGTGGTGAATGTATGTGTATGTTTATGTATGTTTATGTATGTAGATGCGTGTTTATCTGTGTGTGTGTATGTAGATGTATGTTTATGTATGTGTGTGTATGTAGGTGAATGTTTGTGTGTGTGTCTGTATGTAAGTGTATGATTATATATGTGTGTGTATGTAGGTGTATGTTTATGTATGTGTATGTATGCAGATGTATGTTTATGTATGTATGTGTATGTGTGTGTATGTTTGTGTATGTGTGTTTAAGTAAGTGTATGTTTATGTATGTGTGTCTATGTAGGCGTAGGTTTATGTATGTGTATGTATGTAGATGTGTGTTTATCTATGTGTGTATGTAGGTGCAAGTTTTTGTATGTGTGTGTATGCAGATATATGTTTATGTATGTCTGTGTGTGTAGATGTATATTTATGTATGTGTGTCAATGCATGTGTATGTTTATGTATGTGCATGTATTTAGATTTATTTTTATGTATGTGTGTATGTATATGTATGCTTAAGTATGTCTATGTATATAGCTGTATGTTTATGTATGCGTATATATGTAGGTGTATGTTTTAGTGTGTGGGTATGAATGTGTATGTTTATGTATGTTTTGTATGGGTGTATGTTTATGTATGTATGTAAGTGTATGTTTATTTATGCGTGTGTATTTACGTGTATGTTTGTGTATGTAGGTGCATGTTTATATATGTCTGTGTATGAAGATGTATGTTTATGGATGTGTATGTATGTAGATGTATATTAATGTATGTGTGTGCATGTAGGCGTATGTTTATGTATGTGTATTTATGTTAATGGTGTTTATATATGTGTGTGTATGTAGGTGTATGTTTATGCATGTGTTTGTATGTAGATGTATGTTTATATATGTGTCTGCATGTTTGTGTATGTGTTTGTATGTTTGTGTATGTGTGTATGTAAGTGTATGTTTATGTATGTGTTTGTATATAGGCATATTTTACGTATGTGTATGTATGTAGATGTGTGTTTATGTATGTGTGTGTATGTAGATGTATGTTTATGTATGTGTGTATGTATGTGTATGTTGATGTATGTCTGTGTATGTAGGTGTATGTTTATGTATTTGTGTGTATGTAGGTGTATGTTTATGTATGTGTGTGAATGCAGGTGTATGTTTACAGATGTGTGTGTATGCAGGTGTATGTTAATGTATGTGTATGTATGTAAATGTATGTTTATGTATGTGTGTGTATGTAGGTTTATGTTTATGTATGTGTTTCTATGCTGGTGAATGTTTAGGCATGTGTATGTATGTACATGTATATTTATGCATGTGTGTGTTTGCAGTTATATTTTTGTGTTTCTGTATTTGTAGGTGTATGATTATATATGTGTCTGTACGCAGGTGTATGTTTATGTATGTGCATGTATGTAGATGTATGTTTATGTATGTGTGTGTATGTTTGTGTATGTGTGTGTATGTAAGTGTATGTTTATGTATGTGCCTGTATCTAGGCATTTATTTATGTATTTGTATGTATGTAGATGTGTGTTTATGTACGTGCGTGTATATAGGTGTATGTTTGTGTGTGTGTATGTAGGTTTATTATTTTATCTGTGTGTGCACGTAGGTGTATGTTTGTGTATGTGTGGTATGTAGTTGTATGTTTTTAATGTGTGTGTGTAGGTGTATGTTAATGTATGTGTAAGTATATAGATGAATATTCATGTATGTGTGGGTATGTAGGTGTATTTTTATATATGTGTGTGTATGTAAGTGTATGTTTATGTGTTTGTCTATGCAGGCATATGTTTATGCATGTGTGTGTATGTAGGTGTATGTTTATGCATGTGTGTGTATGCAGGTGTATGTTAATGTATGTGTATGTTTGCAAATGTATGTTTATGTATGTGTGTGTATGTAGGTTTATGTTTATGTATGTGTTTCTATGCTGGTGAATGTTTAGGCATGTGTATGTATATACATGTATATTTATGTATGTGTGTGTTTGTAGTTATATTTTTGTGTTTTTGTATTTGTAGGTGTATGATTATATATGTGTCTGTACGTAGGTGTATGTTTATGTATGTGTATGTATGTTGATGTATGTTTATGTATGTGTGTGTATGTTTGTGTATGTGTGTGTATGTATGTTTATGTGTATATATTAGTACGTATGTAGATGTATGTTTACGTGTGTGTGTGCATGTGCATATGTTTATGTATGAATGTGAATTTATGTTTATGTATGTGTGTGTAAGTTGGTGTATATTTGTGTATGTAGGTGCATGTTTATGTATGTGTGTCTATGTGGATGTATGTTAATGTGTGTGTATGTAGATGTATATTTATGTATGTGTGTGTATGTAGCTGTATTTTTATGTATGTGTATGTATGTAGATGTGTGTTTATTTATTTGCGTGTATTTAGTTGTACGTTTATGTATGTGTGTCTATGCTGGTCTATGTTTATATATGTGTATGTATGTGGATGTATGTTTATGTATGTGTGTGTATGTAGTCGTATGTTTGTGTGTGTGTATACGTAGGTGTATGATTATATATGTCTGTGTATGTAGGTGTGTGTTTATGTATGTGTATGTACGTAATTGTATGTTTATATATGTGCGGGTATGTAGGTGCATGTTTATGTATGTGTGAGTATGTAGATGTATGTTAATTTATCTGTGTATGTAGATGTATATTTATGTATGTGTGTGAATGTAGCTGTATGTAAATAGGTGTATATTAATGTGTGTGTATGTATGTAGGTGTATGTTTATGTATTTGTGTGTATGTAGGTGTATGTTTATGTATGTTTAATATATGTGTATGTTTATGTATGTATGTAAATATATGTTTATGTATGTGTGTATATAGGAGCATGTTTGTGTATATATGTGCATGTTTATGTATGTCTGTGCATGTAGATGTATATTTATGTATGTGTGTGTATGTAGTGTATGTTTATGTATGTTTGTATATGTAGTTGTATTTTTATGTATGTGTGTGTATGTGGGTGTATGTTTATGTATGTGTGTGTATGTGTGTTTATAAATGTGTACATGTAAATGTATGTATACATATGCGTGTGTATGTACGTGTATGTTTATGTATGTACGTGTATGTTTATATATGTGTTTGTATGTAGATGATTGTTTATGATTCTGTTTGAATTTCGATGTATATTTACGTATGTGTGTGTATGTAGGTGTATGTTTATATATGAGTATATATGTAGGTGTATGTTTATGTATGTGTGTGTATGTAGGTGTATGTTTGTGTGTGTGTCTGATTTTAGGTGTATGATTATATATGTGTGTGCATGTAGGTTTATGTTTATGTATGTGTTTGTGTGCAGATATATGTTTATGTATGTATGTGTATGTGTATGTGTGTCTATGTAAGTTTATGTTTATGTATGTGTGCCTATGTAGGCATAAGTTTATGTATGTGTATGTATGTAGATGTATATTTATGTATGTGTGTGTATGTTGGTGTATGTTTGTGTGTGTATGTAGGTGTATTATTATGTGTGTGTGTATTTAGGTGTATGTTTTTCTGTGTTTGGGTATGTGTCTGTATTTAGGTGTATGTTTATATATGTGTGTGTTTGTAGGTGTATGTTAATGTGTGTGTAT
>JAVSCE010016831.1:0-74189 GCA_032199065.1 Smutsia gigantea
GCTGCATTGCATAATTTGTCTCAAGGTATTTTTTGATTTCTCCTTTGACGCATTGGTCATTTGGTAGCATATTGTTTAATCTTCACATAATTGCAAACTTTCTATTTTTCTTGTAATTGATTTTGTTTCATATCATTATGGTCAGAAAAGATCTGATTTCAGTCTTAAACATAATGAGATTTGTCTGTGGCCTAACATGTGACCTATCCTGAAGGCAGATGTTTATTGATTTTCTGTCTAGATGATCTGTCTGTTGGTGAAAGTGGGGTATTAAAGTCCCCTACTATTACTGTATTGCTATTTCTCCCTTATGTCTGTTAATATTTGCCTTATATATTATGTGCTCCTATGTTGGGGGCATAATGTTATATCCTGTGGCAGAACTGACCCCTTTATCATTATGTATAATGCCCTTCTTTATTTCTTTCTATAGTCTTTGTTTTAAAGTCTATTTTATCTGATTTAAGTATAGCTACCCCAGCTTTCTTTTGGGTTCCATTTGCGTGGAATATCTTTTTCCATCTGTTCACTTTCTGCGCGTTTCCTGTAGGCAGCATGTAGATGGGTTTGTTTTTTATCCATTCTGCCACTATGTCTTTTGACTGGAGCATTAAGTCTATTTATATTTAAAGTACTTATTGATAGGTGTGTACTTATTGTCATTTGCCGAATTGTTTTATGGCTGTTTTATAGTTTCTTTGTTCCCTTCTTTTTCCTCTGCTCTTTTTCTTTGTGATTTGATGATTTTTTGTAGTAATATGCTTAGAGTCCTTTCTTTTCTCTTTTGTGTACTCTCTATAGGTTTTTGCATGTGGTTGCCATAAGTGAGTTTTTTTTTTGATGTAACAAGTTATAATCAACTTGAAATAGACTTGTAAGTTTGAATGTTTTTACTCCCCCCACCAAGTTTTGTTTTTGATATCCATTTTACATATTTTTATCTTGTGTATCCCTTAACTAATTATTGTAGTTATATTTTTACTTCTTTTGTAAAAATGAGTGATTTTATATGTGATTAATTTACCACTTTTGCAACATGAGTATTCTGAATTTTACTATTGCCAGTGAGATTTGTACTTTCACATATTTTCTGGTTACTAATTAGTGCCCTTTCTCTTCAGTTTGAAGAAATCACTTTTTAAAAATTATATGATCCTATTCATTTTTTATTTAAAAAATTTTTATTGACATATCACTGATATACAATCTTGTATTTGCTTCAAATATACAAAGCAAGTGGCTCAACAATTACCCATATTATTAAATTTGTATAAGAAAGAAATCCTTTCTTATAAGGCCAGGTTACTGGTGATGAACCCTTTCAGCTTTTACTTATCTGGAACACTTTCTCCTGCATTGTGAATGACAACTTCATCAGGTTGCATGTTTTTTTCTTTAAGCACTTTTAATACATTGTGCCACTCCCTTCTGGCCTGCAAAGTAAAGTTTCTGCTGATAGTTTATGGCAGTTTCTGTGTACATAGAAGTTTTTTTCTTTTGCTGTGCTTAGGTTCTCTCCTTGTCTTTAACTGGTGTCTTGGTGTGGGTATCTTTGGAACTCTGGGCCTCCTGGACCTGGATGTCTCTTCCTCTGGTTAGGGAGGTTTTCAGGCATTATTTCTTCAACTAAGTTTTCTGCCCCCTTTTCTGTCTTCTCCTTCTGGGACCCCTACATTGCACATGTTGGTCTGCTTGATGATGATGTCCTGTAAGTCCTTTAGCTCTGATTGGATGAGTTCCACTGCTCAGTCTTCGAGTTCACTGGTCCTTTCTTCTGCTAGTCTGAATTCCTCTAGTGTATTTTTTAGTTCAATTATTGTATTCTTCAGCTCTGTGACCTGTATTTTATATTTTCATATATTTTCTATCTCTTGAAATTCTCACTATGTTTACCCTCTCCTATTCCAAGTTCATCAAGAGTCTTTATGGCTGTTATTTTGAACTCTTTATCAGATAAGTCACTTATCTCCATTCTATTAAGATTTTTTTCCCTTGAAGTTTTATCTTGTTCTTTCTTTTGGAACATAGGCCTCTGTTTCTTCCGTTTCCCTGACTCTCTAGGTTGGTTTCTATGCCTTAGGTAAAATAGTTAGTTCTCCCAGTCTTGAAGGAATGGCTTTGTGTAGGAGGTGAACCTTATTTTTAAACCCTGCTTTTGTTGTCTCTTACATGTTTGTCATTGTCTAAGCAGCCTATTTCATTTTTAGTGGTTCCCAGTAGTTGAAGGTGTGCCAAGATCTGTCAGGGTCCCAAAAGGGGGATTTAGCACCTGGATGTAGGCTGACTGGAAGCCAGTTCCTCAAACAGCAGCTTTTAATGTATGTAAGTATAAAGGGTTCTGTGGGACAAGGGTAAGTGTTGCTGGTCACCAGACCCAGGTGATTGGGAGGCAGTCACAAAAACTGGGGCTCCAGAAGTATGTATGACATAGTTTCTGTGACATGCCAGTGCCCTGGAGCAAGGCCGGGGGAGCACGAAGACGGCAAGCCCTGGCCCACGTTCCCTGAAGGGCACCCAGCCAGGGGCCTGCAGACGCGTGCTGAGCCAGAAGCCTGCCTCTCGGGCCACAGCTCCAGGACAAGCAAGCCTCTCTCACAGCGACGGGGCTGTTTCAGTCTTTATGCAGTGCTGGTCGGCCGGCCCTGATTGGTCTCTCTGATTGTTACCGGCCTGGGGGACCCAGGAACATTGGCCACCAGAGCCTGGTGATCAAGAGACTCCCCTGGGCAGTGGCTGCAGAAATCAGGGCACCAGGTATGTGTGAAAGCTCCCTCTGGGAGATACTGGCACTTTGGATCACAGCAGAAGGAGAGAGTGAATAGTACCCATGCTCTGAGGTTGCTCGAAAAGATTACAGTTGGCTCCGTAGAAGTGTGTTTGACTGGAAGCCTGTCCCTTAGGCTGCAGGTATGAAGATAAGCTAATAGCACCTGTCACAGAGACTGGGCACCTCAAACTATTGCATGTTGCTGCGCCGTGAGGGAAGGAGGCAGTCAGAACTTGCTCTCTGTTGGTTACTGTTCTGTCAGACCTATAAACATAAGTCCTGCTGGTTAACAGAATCAGATGGTTCTAGATATGTTCCCTGGTGGCAGCTATAAAAATCAGAGCACCAGAGGAGGGTACAGACTTTTTTTCTGGGAGATACTGGCTAAAGTGGGGAAAAGACAGAAAACACAAAGGTGGTGCCAGCTTTCTTCCCAGTTCAGCAGGCTCCCAGATGTGTGTGAAATTAGACGCCTTCCCCTCAGGCCTTCACATAAAAAAAAGCCAAAGTCTAGGAAGTTGACTGCCTCTGTCCTGGGCTGTTAAGTCTGAACCGTCAAGCCCTTTAAGAACCATCCCTTAGACTGCTGTAGCCTGTGGGTCTTGGGGATATGAACCCCACTGGCCTTCAAGCTAGATGCTTTAGGGGCCTGGCTCTCAGGTGCAGGGCTTAGAGTTGGGATGCCTGGTGTAGGATTCCCTCTTAATGTGGGTCACTGCCCCAGGGCTGGGGTTGCTGGAGAGACTATGTCCCCATCCCTCCTACCTGCTGAATGAGCAGCAATCACTCAGCCAGCTTCTGCCTTTTTCTTTTCAGAGGAAATGGTTTCTATGGAGCTGTAAATTTGCTGTGTCCAAACTGGAGGAAGTGAGTTCAGAATCTTCCTGTGTTACTGACTTGAATTAGAACTCACTATCCTGGTTTTAAAGGTACACCTTTACTCTCTCATCATAGTCAGGGGATCACAGTAATTACCATTTGCATCATGTTACTGGAATTGGCAGGGATCTAGAAGTTGTTGAATTCAACTTCCATTCCTTCCCTGATGACAGTTTGAGTAATTTTAATAGGAAGCTCCCAGCTGTGGTGCGCCACTAATGCCCAATTCTAAGAAACTAGACAGGTTTATTTTAACCTGTCTCAATTTGCAGTGGTTCTTAATGAATAGCATATTGTAATCAAATTAATTTTTCCTTAATGGTATATAAAGTAATGGTTTATTTTGTAATGGTGGCAATTTAGATTTAATGCAATATAGTCTATGATTCTGTACTGTCAATGTGTTATTCAGGTAGAAACGTGCAGCAGGCAGTGAGAAGTGGGGGTCTGGGTCTTTGCAGAAGTGAAGGTGTAAAAGAGAGTCACTCATCCCAGCAATCCCCAAAGTCTCAATCCATTACAAATCAATTCTAATGCCCACAGGCATACTACTGAGAGATCAAACTAAGGATTGACAAGGACCAATGATGCAGCAACCAAACTGTCACTGCTGATCTCAGGCAGAGCTTAAGAAGAGGAAGCAGGAGGGAAAGGGAAGGAGAGAAATGGTGTAGCAGGGCTTGTCAACTGAGGATTGCTTTTAAAGTGGTGAAAGAACTTGAACATGTTTGTATTTATTACAAGGGAAAAAAAGTATAGGCATACCTTATTTGAGATTCACGGATAGTACATTTTTTACAAATTAAAAGTTAATGGCAATCCTGCATCAAACCGCTCACTTAGTGTCTGTTTCAAATTTTGGTAGTTCTTGGAATATTTCAAACTTTTTCATTATTTATTATGGTGCTCTGTGATACAACTCACTGATAGCTTAGATGTTGATTAGCATTTTTTAGCAATAATTAAGGAATGCACATTGTTTTTAGACATAATGCTTAATAGACTATGGTGTAGTATAAACTTTTCATATGCACTGGGAAACCAGGGGATCGTTTGCTCTATTGCTGTGGTCGGAAACTGAACCTGCAAAATCGCTAAGATGAAGAGATTGGAGAGAGGTGAGTACTGACCCCTGAGAGAAAGAAGGTACTTAAGGGCAAGGAAGAGAAGAGAGAGGGGTTGTCAGTGGGAAGGGGACCCCAGGGACTCTCTGCAGGGTGGCCTCATTTTCTCTTTGAAGTAAAAGGCAAGGCTATCTGCAGACAGAGGGGAGGATGAGGGCTTGGGAGGAGGGGAGATGGCCTACCCTGATTCTGGACTTGCACAGATGGGTCATACTGCAAACCATAAAGTTACAGAAGGCTCAGCCATGTTTTGTGTGACAAGGGCTAGTGATACCAGAAACTTGAATTGTGTTAAAAATGTTCATTTAGATTTCTAAGGTACCAGTTAACAAAGGTCTTTAAAACTTCAATTTTTTTAGCAAGACATGCTAAGGGACAGATAGGACTTGGAACAATTATTTCACATTAACTAGATCCCAAATGAAAACTGTACGATTAAAAGTATTTTTACTGCTCTGTTTACCTTTGCAGGATCCTTTGCTTTACCCTCACTTTTGGGTGCTTTGGCGCTGGAAGCAGTCGTCTTCATCTTGTCTTTGTCCTAAAGCGAAGGAAATGTAATGAGGCTATTGCTGTGCTGTTTGTGTACCAGTCCATCTGGCTACAAGCAACTCACTCTAAATAATGGAAAACTTTGAATTTTAATCATGATTTTTTTTTGAATAGTGAATGTACACAGAAATGTTTAATGTAGGAGGTAAAAAAAGGATAAAAATAAGGAGGAAAATGGGGGGTCACACTGCTGTTGTGCCAATAGAGCAAGAATAGGACACTGTTTTCAGTGTTATGGAAATATAACAATGGAAATAGAGCTGGAGCAAGTCACATATAAAACGTCCATTCACCAAAAGGCATTATTTATGCATTTCAGAGTGAGAAATGGGATGCTGAGGTAGTCCAGAAAACGGACAATTCAGTGATTGAGACAGATGTTTAATACTGCAGATCTAGTTGCTGTGTTTTGGCTGTTGTTAATTTTCCAGAAGAGAACAATGAAAGCCACTTAATTCACTCTTCCACTTGACTTGAGGGGTGTAGTTTATAGACGTCATATGACTTGCTGGACTACAGTTCTTTCATTCACTTTCAATCACTGAGCACTCTGCCTGCTGCAGAACAGGCGTTTTGCTAATGCTGAGGACTGCGGTGAGATACCTGCCCTGACACTGTTTGTTATGGTGATGAGTGATTACAATGATGTGCAGACAGCTCAGGCACTGAGAAACCAAATTCGTTTGACTTGCTTTATTGCCAGGTGTGCTGTATTGTGGGGGTCTGGAGCCAGGCCCGCAGTATCTCCTAGGCATGCCTGCTTCGGCCTGGGAAGGGAGTCTTCCCGAAAGAGCTGGTGCTTGAACTGGGCCCTGAGCAGTAAGTAGAGTCAGCGGCTGGCCAGGGCAGGAAAGGCCAGGAGACCCCGGAGGGCGATGGCATGAGAAGGCAATGTAGTTGGGTGGCTCTCACTTTAAATGAGCAAAGACGAACCCTGATTGTCCCAACAATATGGCGTGGCAACAAAAAATGGTGGCTATGGAGATTACAGAGCCACGTGGAAAACATTTATAATATAAAGTTAAGTGGTGATTACATATGGACTCTTAACTATGTGAAACATACATGTAAGGAAAAAGACAAGCAGTATACCAAATAACAGTGTGTGTGGAGTAGTAGAATTAGATATTTTTTCTTTCTCTATTTTCAAGTTCTCTATGGCATCAATCATTTAACAGTCTATATATACATACACATATTTAAAGAAAGTCCATATGAAAAAAATACAGTACCTTTGCTGTCGTCTCTGAGGCTGCTGTGGTTGAGGGACAGCCGTCAAGCTCTCCTGAGAGGGCATCGATGGGGTCTTTGTCATCTGCATGTTTCTGAGATGTTAACAGAAACAACCATCAGTGAATAAGTACAAGGCAAAAATGCTATACAGGACATTTTCCTACATCACTGAAAAGATTCTATTTAAGAAACATCTTTTCCTAACATACAGTCATGAAAATGTTAAAAAAATGGAAATCTTGACAGCTTTATTTTCTTCCGTCCTTTTCTACAGGTGCTCAGAATTCTCTGAGCCTCCATTTTTAAATCTGGAACTCCCTGTCTTGAAGGACTCTGGTGAGGGCTAAATGAGAAATCACTCATTCACACGTCCACTTTTTGCATGCATGTCTTGGCGTCATACCAAGCACAGAGTAGGCATTTAGTCACTTCAGATATCTAAAATGTAAAATAAAGTTTCAGCTATAATGGAAAAACAATCTTTATGGAAACGTGCTGCTATGATATTTACCTTTGATTCCCCAGATTTCTCTGTAGGTGGCTTTCCTTGTTTGCCCTTAAAAACAAATATTGATATTTAAAAAGGCTTACTTAGGTATAGTGGGTATTTATACAATTTACTATCCACTGACTTATATACAGTGGAGTATAGATTTGCAGTAACTGATAAACCTGAGTCCTTACTATTTCTCTGCCAACTTTGCATTATCACTACCCTATAACTATCTCAATAGCCTTGAGGAAAATTCAAGACAGTCTGGTCCTAGAGGGGAAAGAAACAGTAATTTAGGAACTGTCTGCCATTGTGTGTTATATTTCTTAAAATAGTACAAAGAGTAGCTTGTGTTTTTATGTCTTACTAGATCTAATTACCCTTTGGAAGGATCTGAGGCACTGGAATAGTCTACGGGTACAGTTTTTTTTAGTCAGGATTACAAGTACAACTCACCGGGGATTTTCCCATCCACAAAGGCAAGGGCATTAAATAATACATTTCCCAGAGAATACAAGTAGGGTCGGGTGGTTCTATCAAAGCAGGGAGGATTCTAGCAGGATGCAATCCCTACCTTGAGCAATACTGAACACCAGCAAGGAGAACTGATTCCTGTACCGGGAGACACACACTGACACTCTTTAAACCACAGTCATCACACCCACCAGATGACCCAGTACCGAGAGAAGGATAGAATTTGGGCTTGCTTGTTTTTAAGGAACAGGCCTGGAAAGGGTTATTTATCATTTCATTGACTTACAACCAGGCACAGAGGAGGAAGGGTAGGGTACAGGCCAGGTTGACGTAAGAAAAATTGGCTTCCATGTTAGACACAAAAGGTCAGGGACTTCTTGATAGATGTATTTAGATATAGAAATAGGACTTGTCAGAGGGAATATGGTTTTGCCTGTCTTTACTGAACAGCACTGGTGGTGGTGTAGCGAAGGAAGGAGACCCTTTCTTGGAGGGCCTTTTTTATTTGCCCTATCAATTAATCCAATACTAGCTCCTTTTCTGCTCTCCAACAAAGACTCTGCTTCATTCAGGATTACAAATATTCTTTTTTATAGCCTCTTCTTGCAAAGAGAAAGCATCTGTGTACAAGCCTTGGGATCGTTAACATTATTCAACCCTCTTTATGTCACAGTGCCTGTCTTAGTGAACAAAAGGTTGGCTCAAATATTAAAATCCTAGACAGCTGATTGTCAAGGCACATTAAAAGTAGTCATGCTAGGTTTTTATGCTATTGTTAAAGTGTACCTCCTACTCACTTCAAGTGAAGTCTGGATTTAAGAAGCTTTGTAGTGTCTGTCCAGTCCAGACCTTTGCCTTCACTTACCTCATTATCATTATCCAGAAGGTGTCTGTATTCAGGTGGGATGGTGTCATCTCTTTCTCCCAGCTTGTCTCTATGTTCAGCTTTAGCTCTTTCCTATAAACATTCAACAGACATAATATTCATTTCCTCTTTCATAGAGAATACACTCTAAAATAGAACATTCAGCATTTGTACTTTTCTAAGGCAAAACATACAGTCTATTTTGATCTTTTAATCAATAAAAAATGGAGGACTTCAACAGACTTAATGAAAAAAAGTAAGCCCCCATGCTTCTGTATGTCACTCCACATCTGCGAATTTTCTATCTGTAATTTAAATGGAAATAAATGACTAAATAATCATGGTCAGGAGCCATGTAAGGAGATAAAATCCATGGGTATAAAACACCTTTTTATGTGAATTTCACTGTGCCTTGGCATTTAGAGAGGGAGTATTTACAGCTCTCTTTATAAGCAAGCCTGAAGGGCCGGCAAGCAGCAGGTGTGACGGCTGTGCTGCAGGTGAGGAAGAGTCCGCCGCCGAGTCAGCAGCGCCCGGCCCAGCTGCTCGCTCCAGAGCGGCTCAGCTGGCCTCTCTTCTCCGCAGGTTTACTGACACTCATTCCCCATCCCTGGGTAGCGTACGGATTTTAGTTTTCTGCATCACTAATTTTATTTTTCAAATATAGATTGAGTCCACATCAATAGTCCCAAACAATGAGAGGGCATTTCAGAGAATCCTTAGGTCCTGATTCTATCTTTGGGACATTGATTTGGCTGGTCAGTTACTTCCGGTTCCAAGCTAAACAGACGGTTAAGTACATATTGTTAGGCATGAATGAGCACGTACACCTTGCATGAGGTAGGCAGTGAGAGCCTCGCACACACACCTCTGCACAGTGTGACCACCAGTGCAACTCTCTTCCCAAGGGTTTGCATGTGGAGTGGGTTAGCAGGGCAGGTGCTGCTCGGGAAACCTCTGCTACTTTGTGCACAAAGCATGTTGCCCAAATGCACGTGTGTACACCATCCCTGATATCCTGACTACCAGATAAACCAGGAAAAGTTAACGTGGGAAGAGAATAAAATCAACCCAGCAGAGCGGCGGTTTTCCATCCTGAAGTCTGGTCTCACAAACAGGCCACTGGACTGACACCTGGGCCACAGCAGAGTCCTCGCTGACGACATGAGGAAACGCAGCAGACCACAGGTTGGAAAAAATGAGACAGGTTATCCAACCATCTGCTATCTCCAAAGCGAGACGTGGTTTTTTGGTTCCTTTTAGGTGGAGGGTGGGGGGGTTTTGCTATAGGAATCTTAAATTTTCACTTTACCTTGACTTTATCCTCTACTGGTTTGTTCTCATCTGGCTCGGGCTGCCTCTGCCCTAGAGTGTCCACAAGCTGATCCAGGGCATCATCAAGGTCTTTACTCTCGCTCTGCTAAAAAATAAATCTGAATTAGTCATAGATTAGCCAAATCAGGTCATCTGTTGAAGTACGGCCCCAACAGTGCCACTGAGAGTTCCAGGGCGACAGGCGGGCGGATGGGAGGCCCCACCCTGAAGTCCCTGGGGGGTGCGCTCTCTCCTGGTCTTTGCCTTTTGGCAGTTCCCTGTACCTGCCTACCCTGCTCTTCCAAGAAAATAAGCCTCTCCTAAAAAGATGGGGCTCCTGGCCTGATTCACTGGAAAATATGTTTTATGATGCTTTCAGTGTAACACTACTGGTGACAGTCTAATGTCCCCAGCAAAGAGAATGCACATGAATTATGACAGCTTAGTTTAACTTTTTGATTCTCAAGAGTTTTCATTTAAATAGAGCTTTATCTGTAGGTTTTAGCACTGTCTTCACATAAAAATTAACTGAAACTATATTATCTGATAGGGAAAGTGATGGGACATTTTAAAACATATTTGTGAAGGCATAAAGGCTTTGACCGGGGTGTTTATAATGGCCTCAGTCAGGGCAGAACCTCCGGCGCGAATGTTAAGGGGGAGACGTAGTGGCAGCCTCGGTTATTAGCGAACCTGCTTTTCTATTGCACCGGGACCTTCATCGCTGTGGGTATATGCAACACACTCACCACGGCACTTTTCTGGTTTTAAGTGCTTCATTAGAGCCCAGGATTGTAGCTGTTAATGGTGGGGCTGCCCAAAGTGGGTCTGGGATTTGTCACTGGGCCTCTGCCTATCTTCAGATGATCCTGAGGCTGACCCAACAGGATGAGAAGTCGTTCAGAATCTCAGAATCCAGCACTAAGTAAGCTTTGAAGGTACATCAAAATGAAAAGCAAAGCTGACTTCACTACAGCTACTTCATCTCCATCGAGCAAAAGAGGTGCTTGCTCTCCACCAAAGGAGACGGGGTCTGGATTAGGGCAACCTCTTTATCTTTTGATGTGCTGTGGTCTCCTTGGTAATGTCTAATTTGGTACTGCACAGAAAATTAATCAAGGAAGTCTGGGAAAGCTTTGATCCTACAGTCTTGCCTCAAAACCTGTAAATAATTAAAATAATATTGATGCTGAAGTTTTTCTACATCTGGCATCAAAATGGCAAAGTTTTGCTGGTATGAATGGGAGGAAAATACTACTATTCCATGACAGGTTTGTGAACTGGGGAGATGCTCAAACGCCCAGCAGTTTCATAATATACAATCGAGGTGAAATAATAGGTAGTAGTTATAGTATGTGTCTGGAAAAGTGTAAAGAAGGAGAAAATATCAGGAAAGCCAAAATTTTTTAAATCGAGTAATTCTAATATATATACAATTCACATTATTGTACTTTCAATTCTAATAAAGCAAAAATAATACTAAGCTCCTCGACTATGTGTAAAATACTTTCATATACATCACTTCATTTAATCATTCCTGACATTCTCCATCATCTCCATAAATGGCCAGTCTTATCTCTTCTGAAACAGAAGGTGCTCAATCTTTCTAACAGTTTTTTTTTTCATTTATTCTAAGCAGGGGGCCCTATTTTCTTTCCTGTTGCTGTTGCAAAAACGTATTTTATAAGGTGTTGCTTACTGGAGTATCCAGGGGTGGTAGGCCTCGAGGGTGGGTGGCTGGAGCTGGGGTTTGGGAAACCACTTCAGACACAACAGCAGAGATTTTAGCATCTTCAAATTTCTTTTGTTAAAAGAGATCTTTATAAGTTAAACGATGTATAGAAAATTATGCCCACCATGCCACCACTTAACTACAACTCTTAATATAAAGCTTTATGAGTCTTTTCCAAATGTACACATAGTAACAATCTAAAAGCAATTTTTATTCTATGTCCTACTCCACTGTAGTAGTTTCCTACTTCCTATTGATATTTACTATTCTAAATGTTCAGTAACGTAACGACCTGTTTCCTGGTTTCTTGACAAACATTTGTTTGCAGTTTTTCAGCTCTTTCTTTGTAATTGGTTGCTCTGAATAAGTTCTAGAAGTGGTTCTTTTTATGGTGCTGGCTGTATGCTGCGAAACTACCCTGTCCAAAGCTGCAAGAAATCCATTCTGCTAAACGCAGTGAGTGTGCATGTCTGTTTCCCATGGCCTTGCCTTCTTAAATTAGATACTTACCACATATTTTTAATTCTGATAATACATGAGGTGCAGTGATGTACTACTGTTGCTTTAATACTTGGTATAGAGTGTGAAGTTTTAGTTTTATTTTTTTCTTAGGTTAAATATTCTTACAGAATATTTCTAAAATAATGATTTCTTCTTTTGAAAAATATACTAGATCTGCCATTTATGTTCACGATTTTTCCCACATTACTTATAGATTTGCTTTTTGAATCAGAACCATATTTTTAAGTCATGATTATATAATAAATTCTAGTGTTTAGTTGGGTTAATTTTCCCTAAAAATACAGAAAATTGCTTTTCAGTATTTTTTCATGTTCTTACCATTTATTTTTCAAATATATTTTAGTATAATTTTGAGTTATACAAAATCACTTTAATAGAAACTAGCTTATAAAAGAAAAGAATGACAACTCTGCCTAGTTAAGACATTTAATCAAACTGTCTTAGATGTATGGGTTTTAAGTTCATGTTCTTATTTTTCTATTCATGTCTTCTGTTCTGGTTTTCTTTACATGTCTGACATCTCATACTAGCTTAATAATGAATATTTGATTCTTGAAATTAAGTAGATATTCTAATACATTAAGGGATTGTCTACTTTTTAAAGGTTTTTATTTAAGATGTAAGATTTGAAATATTTATGTGGACATAATTGATTATTTCTATTTGATACACTGTGATGCTATCTTGATTTTCCTGCTAGTGAATGAAATCTTTACTTTATGACAATGGTAATTACTTTAGTAATTTTATATTCTATTTTTTAAAAATTATACATCTATAGATTAAGTGACTTTGTTGGTAATGCTGTATTAATCTAGTTTTAAGATTAAGACCATCATTACTTGTAGAAGCAACTGTGTAGGCCATCTTTGAGGACATATTTATGTCACATGCAAACTACCTGGTGTTAAACATGTAAACGAGTCCATTAAACTTCTAGTGGAAGGAAAGTTTGAGAATAGTTCTAATCTCTTCAGTTTTTCTCTTGCTGTGAATTGTGTTTTGTATTTAAAAAATTCCTTAGAGAATATTGCACAGAATGTTTCTTATTAAGTTAGTTATTCTCTTGCATTGATTGCATCTTTCTCAGTTTAAAATTAAATATTTACTTGTAAGATTTCTTCCCCCATCAATGTTTTATAAAAAGACATTCTTAGAAAACCATCTGTTGGCTTTGAACTATTCATAATTTAGTTGATTCTTACATTAATTATTGTTCCTATTTTAAAATTTGTTTTATTTCTAAGATTTTTGTTTTCTCTTTTTCATTTGTCTCCTATAAAATTTTAATTATTTCAAAAGAAACAACTGTTGGCCAGTTAGCTTTCAGGCTGCTATTTTCATTTCCCACTACACTTCTGGTACTTTCTTTTGGGAGGTTACTTTATAATAGCTTAGTTAAATTTGAAATTTAAACTCTAATAATCATTTGGCTAAGTTTCTCTTTTTCCTATTATTGATGAAGGCATTTATGATAATAAATGTATCTCATGAATACTGCTTTGGTTGCTTATCAAAGATTTTGATTTATAATATCTTATCCTTGATTTTTAAAAATAGTTTAGTCTGAATTCTCGACAAATACTAGTGAAATATTTTTAAATTTCTCTCTTTAAATAAAATTTCTGTTCTATTTTATTGTGAAAAGAGTATGGTATACACGTAGCCACTCTCTCCTATCTGAACCTTAGTTACGATCCAGCATATGATACTTTTCCTCTAAAGTTCTTGGGACTTATCCCCAAATAATTTTCTATCTTTGATTTGATTTTATGTAATTATTTCTAGTTTATTAACTATGCTATTGACATTAACAAATTTTATCCTTTGCTGATTGTTAAGTTTCTGAGAGTAGGATCTTAAAAAAATTGTTTAAAAAAAACATTTACAAATGGTTGCTTAATTTCTAACATTTCACTGCTATACATCTTCCGGGAGGTGGGGTGGGTGGGGGAGAAAAATCTTAACTGGAACATTTTGTTTGACTTTCTAAAAGGAAAAAAAAAAACCCTGACTATTGTAATAATAACAAAGCCAGGACAAGGAAGGGTATTAGGCATTGATTCCTATGCTCTGCATCACCGTGACGATGTGTGTGGCGCTCTCACAGGGGTATAGGGAGGAGCACGCACTGGTTAGTCAGCTTTCATTGGAGGGTTTATTGGTTCTGTGAGAGCAAAACTTCAGGCAACTCCAAGGAATCATTGTTTGTTCTAGCTGTCACTCATTCTATGTCTCAAATGATATAAATATATTTTCATGTCATTTTCCACATAGGAGCCCTGTTTATAACCCAGACCCCACAACAGAAAGGTTCTGCAGATATGTAAGTTTGGGAACTGCAGTAGACTACAATATATGTTAGCATACAAAACCCCTGAAAATCCTACAGTGGAGAAACCTGCTTACCACCACCCAACATTTCCCCAACTTTCTAGTAAGAGAATTCCCTTTGAAGACTGATGTAGTCCATATGGAGCTAAGTTTCCCAGGAGGCACTTTGGAAAATGATAAATTGTAGAAATATCAACAGGTTGTCTGAGAAATAATTTTGGATAAAGTCAATTTTAAATTCCCTTTTCATAGATGGACTTTGATAGAGTACATGCTCACTGGTCAATTTGTTACACTGTTGAAAACTTCTACTGTCCTAGAACAGTATTTCATGATGCAACACATTTTTAATGGCTACAGTGGTTTGGGAGCCATTAATTTTGTGATTTTTTCCTCAGTTCCCAAGTCAGATTCCAAGTCACAAATCTCATTTATTTCTGCTACCCTAAAAGTAAGGAAATAAAACAAGTTTCAGACTTACAAGAGATGAACTGTTTTGGGGACTGGTGAAGTCTTTAGAGAAAGCATCAAGAAGGATGTCTTCACTCAAGGGCTGCAAGAACCATGAAACATATCAATAAATACCAGCTCATTTGTCTCCTCTCGATATGATGTCACTATTTATATGATGATCAGCAATTAAAAAGAAAGCTATGCCCTTTATGATTTGCAATCAGGGCTAAATGAGAAAAATGTACTCAACACACTGGTTTGCTTACTGGAAGTGATTCCCTGGGCTCTGTTGGCAGGAGTGGTTTTCCATCTTTATCCTAGCCAGGGAGAGAGAAACACGTCATTGAATCATTTCACATTTATCCTCCGCTGGAAGCCTGGTAAACATTATGAGGTTGACAGGTCACACCTGATGTTGCTGTGCGCCATGAACTAGACTGATCATTTCAGGAGACAGATTCCCTGACCGGAGAATATGCTCTAATAGAGTTCATGTCCACAAAGAGCTCACATACTCAGGCATTCTCTAGGCACTGGGGGCTGCAAAATGGACCGGGTGTGGCTCCTGACCTCAGAAGCCCACAAACCAGCACGAGACAAACGTGAACAGTTAATGCAGGATGGCATGTGGTGTGATGAGGCACTTAGAGGACACGGTGGGAGCATGGGAGAAAGAGAGGAGGGCTTTCTCCTGCCTGGGGGGCTTTGCAGAAGCTCCCTCGAAAAAACTGGTTAACTACAGGCAACACATCCCATGCCGACTCCTGTAGCAAGTGCTGGGCAGGCCCGGGACCTGGGACAGACAACGTTCCTGCCCATCAGAGCTCATCCCGTGGGTAGGATGCTCTGAAACTTACGGTTTAGATGATGCCAAACGCCAAATACCTCCAAGTGTCACTGCTGAGTAACAGGACCAAACCAGTAAAGCACTTGGGGCTCTTTAGTAACAGAAGATTTATAAATAAATGGTAAATCCTACTTATCCAAATGCACAAAAATAAATAAGCACAGGGCTCTCTGTCTATATATGTACATATACTTTTTCTCCTGATTAAAAATAAAAAACCTTGACCAGTTTATTTAAAATTCAAGAACGTGCAATGGTTTAGAGTGTCACCGGCTTCCCTTTCGACCGACGTAAACTCTACCCGTTTCCCATCTCCTTTGCAGGTTTCCTTCACCTTATGATCATTCTTCACTTAGGAGGGAAAAAAAAGTTGGGTTTATTCTCTACCATCCCTTAGCTGCATGGGCAACAAATTTCCCAGCTGATGCATGGGACCCTGAAGGGCATCTTTGTTCCACACTCAAACTGAAGTCATCCTGTGTCTGGAAGCAGAGCTTGGAAGGAGCAGAGCCTCACTAAAGAGGCTTGATGTGAGCATAGTTGATACATAACAATATAGGATTTAAATGAGATGGAGCCAGCACCTGAAAATATTATAAAATATTTAATTTATAAAATATTGTAAAATATAAAACCTTATTTTAGGCCTAGATAAGAGGCCCATGTCATCTTTTAATGTGAATTATCAAGTAATTAGTAATATGGGACATCAACAAGTTAAGAGGAAGAAGAAACTACTACAGAATGAAGTCAGGGAAAGCTAATCAACCGCTTTCTTAAAAGCCACTACTAAAACTCAGCAAAGGGAGAAAGAAAGTAATCAACCTCCTACTCAGAAGACAGTTACCTGCACCTGACCAGCCTTTACCAAATTGGGGGGCAGCTGTGACAGGACATGTGGCCCTAAGCAGCTTTCTAAGAGCCTTGCAAAACAGCTTACATATAAGCCCAAATTAATAGAAAAGCCATGGTTTTGACTGAGTTGTCAAATGCAGAAAGAAAGCAGAATAAAGGTATCCAGAATAATAAACTTTATGTCTTTGCCAAATGAATGAATGAATAGTGCACATGGTTGAGTAACAGGAGTTATCAATTTGATTTTCCTGAATTGTTAATGAAGTTTAGTTGAATATCCCCT
Source organism: Smutsia gigantea (assembly GCA_032199065.1). NCBI lineage: Eukaryota > Metazoa > Chordata > Mammalia > Pholidota > Manidae > Smutsia > Smutsia gigantea. The sequence continues at coordinate 16,728 of JAVSCE010016831.1, forward strand.
TAAATAGTGCATGTTTTGAAGATCACTGACATTTGTCCTACTGTTCATGCATTTGCCCCTGTTCAAGTGGCTGTACTTAAACCACAAGATTCATAGTGCGGGTCTCCCCCCATGTACTTGTCCTGTATAATCTGGACAAAGTAAACAGGTCAACTAACCACTCTACTCAGTGTTAAACAGGCTCTCTTATGTTTTCAGTTTGTATCTAAGAGTTACAAATTTTTCCTTATAGGAAATTACTGTTCCTCATTTTAGTTTTCTTATCTCTATAAAGGTTTCCTAAGCTTTTTTTGTTTCTGATAATGTAACCACATATTAGATGGAAAAAAATTAGGTAGCTTAGACATTAGACTTCTTCCACTAGAGGGAGGAATGAAGGGCCATTGAGGAATATTTTAGTTTTGTGGTTGGTTTGCTAACAGGGTATTAGTGGACTAATACTCTTTGGTGTTTGAAATATTAAGAAACAAGATCTTTATGTTCCAGGTCTCTCTATGTCCCTTCTTTATGTATATGAAATCAATACATATTAAAACAAAAAAGACCTCAGCCTGTTTACCTTGACTTCTTCTAGTCTATAATCAGGAGGAATTGTTTCTTCTTTTTCACCAAGTTTCTCACGATCCTCTTCTTTGGCTTTCTCCTGAATAAAAATTATACCATTTTCATTGTTGATACATCTTTTCCCCATAAAATGGATGTGTAAGTGACTACATTTGAGGTAAATATATCTGTTGCTAGGTTAGAACATACAAACGGCCATATGGGTAGGGTTCCTGCAGTAACCTCATCTTTGACACTGTGTACTGGTTCAGCAGGCTTAGACTCCACCATGAAGCCTGCTGGGTTAAAAGGCAGTCATGAGCGGAGTAAGTGGCTGCCACTTCTCTCATGAGTCTGCAGCCATGGGAACGCAGGTGGGCAGGTAAGACGCAGAGAACCCTGATACATGCATGCCCTGAAACACTGCAGCAGATGCAGGTTTGGCTTATTACACAGGGTATGTGCAGGAATGCAGAAAAGCAGCTGGTCATGTGTTGTGGGGAATATTTTTTTTAAATGACTAACTTATTTGTAAGCGTGATGAATGACAGACATTCTGAAAGTACCTGAGCTGCCTTTACCTTGACTTTATCCTCCACAGGCTTTCCATGTTCCGGATCTGCTTTCTTTTTCCCCAGGCTACCAGCCAAGGCTTCTATAGCATCGTCCGGCGCCGTGCCCTTGTAAAAGCACATTAGCAGGTGTACTAAGTACGTGGCTAATCACTCCTTTTAAAAGAAACTCCATCAACCAATTCAGAAGGGCATAACCTTATTTCAGGCCTAGATAAGAAGCCCATGTCATCTTTTAATAATGTGAATTATCAATTCAATTAGAATTTGTTTAAAAAACCTAAAATGTTTAAAAAAGAGTAAGTTTCTTATCGATACATTAAGTGTATGCAACAGATATTGATGCTGAGAACTTACACTGTCTAACCTGGCATTTTGGTTTGGAAATAAGTAAGACAATGGAATAGATATACGACAGGGAGGCTGAAAGCTAGGAGAGAAAAAAGAAGACTTCTTGGTAACTGTCCTGGAGATGGCACAGGAGAGATTTTCAGAAAGGCCCACCAGAGGACATTGTTCCCCGTGTTCTGTGAAATAGTCTGGCCCGTCTTGGAGGCGGTCGCTCAGGCTGAGCCTCTACTGGGACACAAGCTTGTGATCTCCATGTGGCTTCATGGGACAAAGTGGATTCACGCTGATTCAGGAGACCGCCTGTGAGTGACTAACCTGCGTGGCGCAAGGAGAACCATCTACCATCTACCTGTGGTCCAGCTGCTCAGCATAAAATGTGCTCCCTTATGAGGTAATGAGCCAGGCTGGTGTTTAAAATGAAACTGGATGAATATGGAACATAAATGGTGTAAAGGGAAAATAATGGAGAAAGTATGTTTGGGCTAAAAGATAGGACTGGATCTGGCTTTTTCCAAACCACAGGTCATGATCCATAATTAGTGGCTTATGAAATCAATTTAATAGTTCGTGGTCAGGACTTTTTCCATAGGAAAGACCAGAATAGAAAACAATGTGTCATACATAAGAAGGATACGTACCGTTGATAAACTGTGGTTTCTAGTGTGTGGTTGCTGAGTTGCAATACCAAGGAATTGCTTATAGTTGGCCTTGGTCAAAAGTGTCAGAGCCCCTGAAACTGTCTGAAAGTTTATTCTTATTATAAATGTGTATGACCTCACATAAAATACATATTTGAATTTTAGAGTAATGTCTTTCTGTTTTATTCAGCTTAGCCATCATTATAAAAGAAAAGTTATTTTTCTGCTAAGCTGCATTGCAAAAGGTTAAGACAGCCAATGTGGAAAAGGAACCTGAGTGGAAAGTGATTTGTCGCCATCTAGTGGTTAGACACTGCATACTTTTATTCCCAAGGGTAACAAAAAGCCCTGGTCTAACCTGTTTGGGATTGTATCCAAAGTGTGAGAGCTGCTGAGGTGCCAATGCCTTAACACACCAATCTGAGCTGCTAACTGATCTGAGATACTGTGCACTTCACTTCTGTTTTCTCCTCCTCTGCTGTAGAAGCTTTGGGAACTATTACTTCCCAAGCCTGTGAGCTCTGGTTTAATCAGTAAGTGAAAGAAAAAAGCTAGGAGACACCACAATCTTAAGAACTAAAGAAACTGGAAATAAGACTAAGGACTGAAATGTCTGTTTCTGTAGTACCTCATGTTGTCAGATTCAAAGTTAGAAGTCACATCTCCGGACTTCTTCAATAAACTTTCTTTTTATACAAACAAGAGCCACACAGGGCACACGTTCATCTCCACAGCTACCCTTCCTGGCTCCCATGGTGTCACACTACCAGAAACGCCCACTGGCTTTGGTAAGGGTCACCAGACTTGGTGGAGAAGGGGCCCAGGAGAGGTCATCAGAGAATGGAAAAGCAAGACCTGTTTCTCGTCTGCCCACTGCACATGCAACGCTTGACTGTCTATGGTCAGGGCAGAGCTGGAAAGGAACTACGCGAGCCCTCTCATGCCCTGGCAGCCACGCTTGACATGAGAGGTGGATGACACGCGTTTAGGCCACAAGAGCTCCGCCTTAGAATGCCGGCTGCTGTCTTTGTGATTCCACTCACCGCCTCTGTGCCTACTTCCTTCATCAGTCTTTCCCCAGATCATCTCCTCCTCCCCTATTTGTTATCACGGTGGCCTGAGCATACCCTGAGACCTCGAAAGAAAGAAGAAAGAGAGCAAGTCCTGTGTAAGGCAGGAAGGAGAGCCTGGACTTTGGGGAAATTTGCTGCTGGCGCTAAGGAGTCCCCTGGAAGGAACCTCTTCAGGACAATCAGGGCACTTGTCCTTCACTTTCCCTCAAGGGCCCCCTTCCCCAAGCAGCTAAATCACTCACCCAAGTGCACCACGTGCTGCACACCTGTGTGCTGGCCTGCCTGGCTCACAGCCCTCCCCAGGACAACAGGGCTCTTCCCACTTGTCAGTGTGACCATGCCCACCCCTGCAGGCCTCTCCTAATTTTTCCTGGAGAGGGGGCTTCTCCCTCACCCATGATTCCACCCCCACTATTCCACTTGAGAATGATCAAATTGTACTGTAAGCTGGAGATGTGGCCCATATCCACACTAAACTCTAAGACAGCTGAGAGGAGGGGCCGATCTTTCATCTCAGCCAAGGCTCTGAGAGGGGAAGCGGATGGCTCAGGGTTAACTCAAAGCCTCATTTCCCTCATCTACATCTGTAATAGAGATGATCAGAACAGACTTCATAGTGCCCTTGTGAAAATTTAATGAGAAGATATTGCAAATCATCTAGAACAAGTTCGCTATTCAGAGTGTAGATTCAGTTAAGTCTGTAGTAATGCAACACAGTAGTAGTTCCATCAGCTGTTACTGAGTCAGATCCTGTCTGCTCATAGAAACAAAACCCAATGAATTCAAAAGGAAACAAAAAGTCTACTAGCTAAATGTCATACTTCATACAAAATTCAAAAGTGAGAGAGGAAAGAAAGGAAGGAAAGGGGAAGGAAATGAGTACATGTGTGCTTCCTTCAGTTGGAAGCGGGGAGACTCAGGATGACCCTGGTGCAGATCACTCCACCAGCGGCCAACAAAGGCAACACAGGGCTATTTGTGGAGCTCTAATTAGGCTTGACAGAATTCCCAATAGCCGAGAAACTAGACAGAATTTCAGATGGCTAAAGAAAAACACAGCTTGCAGCAGTTTATTAAATCTACCTTGAATTTCTACCACACCCCTGAAGCCTGAAGAACAGTAGATACTATAATTATGTAAGATTTTAATTTTATCAGAAGAAGATAATATAATGGTAATACACAGCAGAAAGACCAGAGGAAAACGAGTATTTTCTCCAGACTCTGTGCTCAGGGATCACTTACCACGGTAGGTGGCTTGGGTGGTGCCGACTGTACACTACACATGGAGGTCCGAGGCACAGGCTCCTGCACAGGAGTCACGGCGGTGGCCTCAGATTCCTGTGGAACGCAAGATACAAGGAAGAATTCTGAGAAATATTGGGCTAGCAAGACTGAACGGCAACAGACCAACAACACCGCGGTATTTATGCTGTGAGCATGATTTTCTCAAATGCCTAAGCACTGATGCATAGGAAGCCAAGGCACATGACAACTCTTCTGCTAGCATTATTTCAACTCGGTGTTACCTTTAACCTTAGGTAGGTTACTTAGCTTCTCTGAGACTCAGTTTCCACATCTGTAAAGTGAGAACAGTGATAGTGCCTACATTTTAAGGGTTGACATGGGGCCTTAATGAGATAAAAACGTGAAGTGTTTTGCATCATATTGGAGAACACAGTAAACTCAATAAATTTTAACAGCTACTATTATTATTTAAATTATTTTTCATGATATACAATAACAACATACCAATTATATAATGCAATATACTTTTTGCAAGTACAGTTGACCCTTGAACAACACAGGGGTTAGGGATGCTGACACCTCACAGTCAAAAATCCCTGCATAACTTTGACTGCCTCCCAACTTCACTGCCTCCAAACAAAATAAACGTTGTATGTATTTATACACTGTATTCTTTTTTTATTTTTTATTAAGGTATTATTGATATACACTCTTTTGAAGGTTTCACATGAAAAAACAATGTAGTTACTATATTTACCCATATTATCAAGTCCCCACCCATACCCCAACGCAGTCACTGTCCTTCAGTATACACTGTATTCTTACAACACAGCAAGCTACAGAAAATGTTTTTCAAATTGTCTCAAATCTCCAAAAAATTTTCCCATTTATCTTTTTAAAATAAAACATGGGTAAGTGGGACCATGCAGTTAAACTTGTGTTGTCCAAGGGCCAACTGAACATCATTTTTATATATCTGTTTAAGAGCACCTTGTGAATTGTGAATAGCTATGTACGAGTGTAAGGTTAGTAATAATATCCCAGGGGTTCTCAAAGTGTGGTCCCTGGACCAGCAGCCTCAGCATTACCAGAGAATTGTTAGAAATGCAAATTCTTGTCCCCACTCCAATGTACTAAATCAGAAACTGTAGAGGTAGCTCCCGCAATCTGTGTTTTAACAAATTGTCAGGTAATACTTATGCACACTAAAGTATGAGAACGACTGTGCTATCTTATTTCATCACAAGTGTAAAATTTCAAACAAATTGCCTTTTATCCAAACATTTATAAAAGCTTATCCTACATGCAGGGGGCTCAGTAGATGATCACTAATGGTATAATCTCTTCTTTCAAGGAACTTATTACCTATTTAATACTCTATATAAATGTCAGTGGTGAAGACCAATACAACTAAAACCCTGTTTGTCACAAATGCCTTAACAGAAATACATAAAGAAAGATGGACAGACCCCCCCCTGGCATGTTGTTTTCTACTTAATAAGGATTGGAAGGGTGGTAAGGTTTGGAAAGGGAGAAGTGGGAGACAAGGCCCTATTTCAGCAGAGCTTTCAAGGGATGACAACGATTCTAGTTGCGTCAGAATTAAGAGGAGGGCTGAGCACTTACGGTCATAGTTAGTGATGGGGACTCACCCAGGCAGGACAGGAGACGGGGGCCAGAATACATTAGCAGGCACTTGTATTTTGTAGGAATAGGAAGCTCCTGAGGGTTGTGACCACAAACATGAGAAAGAACAATTCTGCTGCATATATAGGGAGGACTGAAGTGAGACTGAAGAAGGGGCCCCTGCCATCATGGGGTGGGTGCTGATGACAACCTCCTGAGGTCAGTTACAGAGGCAGGAATAGAAAGGGAAGCAGGGGTGTGAATATTTTCCTAAAAGAATAATTATAGGACTTAAACTGCAAGCATACCAGAGTCACATCCAGAAAAAGACAAGACGAAAACTGCATGTCAAAAAAGATGGCTTAATGGGCCTTTTTATCAACTACTTCCTGCTAAAATAGTTTTGGTCTCACATTAAGATTACAGAAAAATATAAACAATACAAACTACAGACATATTTTTAGAAACATACTTCGGTTTTTTTAGTTGGCTTGGATTGTTTTTCTTCACATTTAGACGGGTCCAAATCCTCTGAAAGTTCATCAATGAGTTCTGATTCACTCAGGGGCTGCAATATAACAAATGTAACAGTGTATATTATGAAATGACTGTATTTATTTTGTTAAAAAGTAGTTTTCATAGGTGATTTTCTTCTGGTTAATACGTATTAGGATCCAAAACCAAAAGCTAATTTATATGGGGTTATTTTTCCTCCATCAATGTAAGATAAATGTCATAAAACAAAAAAGGAATACTAGACTCCTCCACAAAAATGTTCATGGGTTTATTTAGTCAAAAGTTTTTCTGATACTTCAATTTCAGAAGAATTTTGTTCATAAAATGGCCTATTCTTTCCAATGAAGATCTGTATAATTTTTTCTTATGTGATTGTTTACCTTATTTCCTAATGTCTTTCATCTGAATAAGTCAAAGGAAACATAGTCATAAACTCCTTTGCTATGACTATGTGGGAGTTTTGGCAGTAAGGTTCTGTTATCCCTAGCCTTCAGGCAAAGGGTATTATTCTTTTAGGGCATGTGGATATTTTAACTAATAGCAGTATCTCTGACAGAATAGCATGGGATGCAGAAGCCGGGTCCGGTGCTGGACAGCCTGAGTTTGGGTCCTGGCCTGGCTATTTTTCAGCTCTGAGGTCTTGGGCTACTGACACGATCCTTCTGCCTGTGTGCTTCCTAACATGGGAATAATAATAGTGCCTTCTCATTCAGTGAGAACTCAAGAAGAGACCATACAAAGGGCATCTATTACATGCCAGATTGATTAATAAATGCTGCTGCTTAGTATTATCATGAGTTAACGATGCCGGTTGATACCAACTTCAGTAAAGGCAGAACAGAATCATGAGAGTATTTCATACTGTGATTAGAATCAAACTCAAGTGCTAACAATCTTTAAGGGCCCTTTGACATCAGCTCCTAATGTTCAATGAACATAACCTAGAAACTTATGATAGTCCAGTAATAATTAAACAATCATTAAAATATGTGAAATAGAGTTGAGATAGTGTCACTATCGAATCCTCTCTCCTTAACTGCAGGTTGGCACAGGATTGTCCACAGTGTGATCCGGTCTGTCAAAATTGTACTTTACAGTTCTCTCAGACAGAATCTATTTCTTAACCTTAGATTTTTCCTCTGGCTCTGGCAGTAGTGGTTTTCCATCTTTATCCTGTAAATGAAATAAAAAAACTCACTGAAAATGAAAAAGAAAGTTTTGCTTTCATGTCCCATTAAGTTTGTTTTAGGGAATTGTAGGATATGAAAGGAGAGCTTACTTTTTTTCTTATATTTGAGTGAATTTGTATTTCAGATATATTTTACAAAGAATCAGAATAAGGGACTTCCGGGAAGATGGCGGTGTGAGCAGGGTGGCAGAAATCTCCTCCCAACACCATATTTATCTACGAAAACACAGCAAATACATCTATTCCTAAAAGAGAGACGAGAATACACAGGAAAGCGCACAGCGTGCAGCTACACCCGAGAGGACTCGGCACCCCAAGACGCGGGTAAGATACGGAGCCGCGACCCGGCGGGACCCGAGCCCTCCCCACCCCAGCGCACCGGCGGGAGGAGAGGATCCAGAGCTGGGAGGGAGTGGAAGTGCACCCCGCGAAGTAGCCAGCCGCGGTGATCTGCGCGGGGAGCACTGACCCACATCGCGCAGTGCAGCGGGGATTGAAGAGACAGAGGGGCAGGATCTGAGCGGGGAACGCGCCAGGGGGCTTGCAGCCGGCTCCCGGGAAGGAAAAAAAAAAGCGTGTGCTTTCTTCAGCAGTCTTAAAGAGACAGGAGCCCAGCGGAGGAGCCGGATCGCCCCAGCACACTCAGCCCAGCAGGCTGGGAGTCCTGGGGAGTTTCAGATGCCTTAGCTGGCGACTGAGGAAGCGTAGCCATACTTAACACTTCTCACTGAGATCAACAGCCTCCTATTCGTTCCCACCCCTGCCAGAGCGATAAAGGGCCTGCGGAGCGGCACAGTCACAGCTGTGGAATAGTGGGGCAATAGCGCCACCTAGAGCATTCCCACAGAATCTACGTCCGGTGGGCATTTTTTTGTTTGTTTGTTTGTTTTGTTTTTGTTTTTTCTTTTCTTTTTTCTTTTTGTCTTTCTTTCTTTTTTTTTCTTCTCTTTTTAAAGTCTTAAAGAGCCCAGCTGACATACGTGGCAACTATCAGTGACCAATTATACAGCCATGAAAAGACAGAGGAATATGGTTCAGACCAAAATCAACCAGACAACCCCAGAGAGGGAGTCTGAAGGGATGGAAATGCACAGCCTTCCTGAAAAAGAATTCAGAATAAAAGTCATAACCATGCTGATGGACCTACAGAGAAATGTGCAAGAGCTGAGGGAGGAAGTGAGGAACTGAGGAAAGACAATACAGAAATCAGACAAGCGATCGACGGGCTTAACAGCAGAATGGATGAGATGTGAGAGACTGTTAATGGAATAGAAAACAGAGAACGGGAGTACAGAGCAGCTGAGGCAGAGAGAGATAAAAGGATTTCTAGGACTGAAAGAATATTAAGAGAACTGTGTGACCAATCCAAACGGGACAATATTCGCATTATAGGAGTACCAGAAGAAGAAGAGAGAGAAAAAGGGATAGAAAGTGTCTTTGAAGAAATAATTGCTGAAAACTTTCCCTCGCTGGGGAAGGAAGTAGTCTCGCAGTCCACCGAAGCTCATAGATCTCCCAACACAAGGGACCCAAGGAAGACAACACCAAGACACATAATAATTAAGATGGCAAAGATCAAAGATAAAGACAGGGTATTAAAGGCAGCTAGAGAGAAAAAGATCACCTACAAAGGAAAACCCATCAGACTATCATCAGACTTCTCAACAGAAACCTTACAGGCCAGAAGAGAATGGCATGATATATTTAACGTAATGAAACAGAAGGGCCTCGAACCAAGAATATTGTATCTAGCACGATTATCATTTAAATATGATGGAGGGATTAAACAATTTCCAGATAAACGAAAGTTGAGAGAGTTTGCCTCTCATAAACCACCACTACAGGATATCTTAAATGGACTGCTCTAGATGGAAGCACACCTCAGGCTAAAAAGATGTCACTAGAGAAAAAAAAAAATCATACCAAAGAAAGCAGACCATCCAAATACTAACTAAAGGCAAAGAATAAAACACCTATTATAGAAAGAATGGAGGAGGAGGAATAAGAAGGGAGAGAAATAAGAAACATCAGACTGTGTTTACAATAACTTAACAAGAAAGTTAAGTTAGATTGTTAGATAGTAAAGAAGCAACCCTTGAACCCTTGGTAACCACGAATCTAAAGCCAGCAATGGCAATAAGTACATATCTATCAATAATCATCCTAAATGTAAATGGACTGAATGCACCAATCAAAAGACACAGAGTAACAGGATGGATAAAAAAGCAAGACCCATCTATATGCTGCTTACAAGAGACTCACCTCAAACCCAAAGATACACACAGACTAAAAGTGAAGGGATGGAAAAAGATATTTCATGCAAACAACAAAGAGAAAAAGCAGGTGTTGCAGTACTTGTATCAGACAAAATAGACTTCAAAACGAAGAAAGTAGCAAAAGATAAAGAAGGACATTACATAATGATAAAGGGGTCAGTCCAACAGAAGATATAACCATTATAAATATATATGCACCCAACACAGGAGCGCCAGCATATGTGAGACAATACTAGCAGAGTTGAAGGAGGAAATAGACAGCAATGCATTCATCTTAGGAGACTTCAACACACCACTCACTCCAGAGGACAGATCAACCAGACAGAAAATAAGTAAAGACACAGAAGCACTGAACAACACACTAGAACAGATGGACCTAACAGACATCTACAGAGCTCTACACCCAAAAGCAACAGGATACACATTCTTCTCAAGTGCACATGGAACATTTTCCAGAATAGACCACATACTAGGCCACAAAAAGAACCTCAGTAATTTCAAAATATTGAAATCCTACCAACCAACTTCTCAGATCACCAAGGTATAAAACTAGAAATAAATTTTAGAAAGAAATCAAAAAGGCTCACAAATACATGGAGACTTAGCAACACTCTCCTAATTAATCAATGGGTTAACGACCAAATCAAAACAGAAATCAAATATATGGAGACTAATGACAACAACAACACAAAGCCACAACTTCTGTGGGACGCAGCAAAGGCAGTTCTAAGAGGAAAGTATATTGCAATCCAGGCCTATTTAAGAAGGAAGAACATTCCCAAATGAATAGTCTAAAGACACAATTACTGAAATTGGAAAAAGAAGAACAAATGAGGCCCCAAGTCACCAGAAGGAGGGACATAATAAAAGATTAGAGAAGAAATAAATAAAATTGAGAAGAATAAAACAATAGAAAAAATCAATAAAACCAAGAGCTGGTTCTTTGAAAAAATAAACAAAATAGATAAACCCCTAGCCAAGACTCATTAAGAGAAAAAAAGAGTCTATACACATAAACAGAATCAGAAATTAGAAAGGAAAAATCTTTATGGACACCACAGAAATACAAAGAATTATGAGAGAATATTATGAGAATCTATATGCTAACAAGCTGGAAAACCTAGAAGAAATGGACAATTTCTTAGAAAAATACAACCTTCCGAGACTGACCAAACAAGAAACAGAAAAACTAAACAGACCAATCACCAGTGACGAAATCGAATTGGTAATCAAAAAACTACCCAAGAACAAAACCCCTGGGCCTGATGGATTCACCTCTGAATTCTACCAGACATATAGAGAAGAAATAACACCCATTCTCCTTAAAAGTTTTCCAAAAAATAGAAGAGGAGGGAATACTTCCAAACTCATTCTATGAAGCCAGCATCACTCTAATACCAAAACCGGGCAAAGACCTCACCAAAAAAGAAAATTACAGACCAATATCCCTGATGAACGTAGATGCAAAAATACTCAACAAAATATTAGCAAACCGAATTCAAAAATACATCAAGAGGATCATACACCATGATCAAGTGGGATTCATCCCAGGGATGCAAGGATGGTACAACATTCGAAAATCCATCAACATCATCCACCACATCAACAAAAAGAAGAACAAAAACCACATGATCATCTCCATAGATGCTGAAAAAGCATTTGACAAAATTCAGCATCCATTCCTGATTAAAACTCTCAACAAAATGGGTATAGAGGGCAAGTACCTCAACATCATAAAGGCTATATATGACAAACCCACAGCTAACATCATACTTAACGGCGAGAAGCTGAAAGCTTTTCATCTAAGATCGGGAACAAGACAGGGATGCCCACTCTCTCCACTGTTATTCAACATAGTACTGGAGGTCCTAGCCACAGCAATCAGACAAAACAAAGACATACAAGGCATCCAGATTGGTAAAGAAGAAGTCAAATTGTCACTATTTGCAGATGACATGATACTGTACATAAAAAACCCTAAAGATTCCATTCCAAAACTACTAGAACTAATATCTGAATTCAGCAAAGTTGCAGGATACAAAATTAACACACAGAAATCTGTTGCTTTCCTATACACTAATGATGAACTAACAGAAAGAGAAATCAGAAAAACAATTCCATTCACAATTGCATCAAAAAGAATAAAATACCTAGGAATAAACCTAACAAAGGAAGTGAAAGACCTGTACTCTGAAAACTACAAGACACTCCTAAGAGAAATTAAAGAGGACACTAACAAATGGAAATGCATCCCATGCTCTTGGCTAGGAAGAATAAATATTGTCAAAATGGCTATACTACCTAAAGCAATCTACAGATTCAATGCAATCCCTATCAAACTACCAACAGCTTTCTTCAATGAACTGGAACAAATAATTCTAAAATTCATATGGAACCACAAAAGACCCCGAATAGCCAAAGCAATCCTGAGAAGGAGGAATAAAACAGGGGGAATTACGCTCCCTGACTTCAAGCTCTACTACAAAGCCACAGTAATCAAGACAATTTGGTATTGGCACAAAAACAGACCCACAGACCAGTGGAACAGAATAGAAAATCCAAACATTAACCCAAACATATACAGTCAATTAATATTTGATAAAAGTGCCTTGGATATACAATGGGAGATGACAGCCTCTTCAGCAGCTGGTGTTGGAAAAACTGGACAGCTACATGTAAGAGAATGAAACTGGACTACTGTCTAGCCCCATACACAAAGGTAAACTCAAGGTGGATCAAAGACTTGAATGTAAGTCATGAAACCATAAAACTCTTAGAAAAAAACATAGGCAAAAATCTCTTGGACATAAACATGAGCAACTTCTTCATGAACATATCTCCCGGGCAAGGGAAACAAAAGCAAAAATGAACAAGTGGGACTATATCAAGCTGAAAAGCTTCTGTACAGCAAAGGACACCATCAGTAGAACAAAAAGACATCCTACAGTATGGGAGAATATATTCATAAAAAACGTATCTGATAAAGGGTTGACATCCAAAATATATAAAGAACTCATGCACCTTAACAAACAGAAAGCAAATAATCCAATTAAGAAATGGGCAGAGGACATGAATAGACACTTCTCCAAAGAAGAAATTCAGATGGCCAACAGGCACATGAAAAGATGCTCCACATCGCTAATCATCAGAGAAATGCAGATTAAAAACCACAATGAGATATCACCTCACACCAGTGAGGATGGCCAACATCCAAAACACAAACAACAACAAATGTTGGCGAGGATGTGGAGAAAAGGGAACCCTCCTACACTGCTGGTGGGAATGCAAATTAGTTCAACCATTGTGGAAAGCAGCATGGAGGTTCCTCAAAAAACTCAAAATAGAAATACCATTTGACCCAGGAATCCCACTCCTAGGAATTTACCGTAAGAATGCAGCAGCCCAATTTGAAAAGGACAGATGCACCCCTATGTTTATTGCAGCACTATTTACAATAGCTAAGAAATGGAAGCAACCTAAGTGTCCATCAGTAGATGAATGGATAAAGAAGATGTGGTACATATATACACAATGGAATATTATTCAGCCATAAGAAGAAAACAAATCCTACCATTTGCAACAACATGAATGGAGCTAGAGGGTATTATGCTCAGTGAAATAAGCCAAGCCGAAAAAGACAAGTATCAAATGATTTCACTCATATGTGGAGTATAAGAACAAAGAAAAAAAAACTGAAGGAACAAAACAGCAGCAGACTCACAGAACCCAAGAACGGACTAATAGTTACCAAAGGGAAAGGGACTGGGGAAAATGGGCGGGAAGGGAGGGATAAGAGGGAAAAAGGGGCATTACGATTAGCAGATGTAATGTTGGGGGGGCACGGGGAGGGCAGTACAACTCAGAGAGGACAAGTAGTGATTGTATAGCATCTCACTACGCAGATGGACAGTGACTGTAATGGGGTTGGTGGGGGGGACCTGATGAAGGGGTCGTTTAATAATCGTAATATTGCACATGTAATTGTAAATTAATGATAATAAAATTAATTATATATTAAAAAAAAGAATCAGAATAAGGAGTTGAACTGTAAAAATTGTAAGACCAAATGTTACCAAATATAATGCACATTGCTTTTTTTTAAAAGTTACTGACTAAAAATTTTCCCATTTATTGGATAGGGCAATAGAATGTTTTTTTAAAAAAGTTCTTTGGCAAGAAAGGTACAGCCACATTAATGAAGGTTAAAAAAAGTCTCAATTGTCCCACCCAGAGTGGAGAGGTAGGTCTCATTCCCACAATACTGTTTTGGTTTTTTGGATATGAGGTTTCACAATTTAGAGTATTTGTACATAGCCCATATGTAAGCATACAGAAGAATCAATTATTTTCCATCATGTGTTCATTATTTCTAAGATAAATTACAAATATAATTACAGGAGTTGGTCCACTATCCTTACTTAAAACCAAAACCAACAACAATAAAACCACCTTAACTGAGGATACTGGTAAATAGTTGTACATTGGTATCTACCACCTAGAAGATCTATGGTGCTTTTATTCACATAGCAGTTAAGAGAAAAAATTATTCCCGAATAGTTCTTCCTGCTTTTTAAGGTTAAGGATCTCTGTCAAGCATTGTTACCAGCTGGAACATCTGAAATTGTGGGAGCTTCAGTGACCACATAGTCACTGTTTAGGAAACCACCCTGTGCGGGTCCAACTAGAGAGAGTACAGAGGAAGGGTTCAAGGTTTTCAGAGTTAATGTCTGAACCGGGACAGAGATGTCCTCACGCATCACGGGGACTGGCAGGACAAAGCACGAGGTGGAGGCAGGAGGAGGTGCTGCAGTTATGCACCATGGCTAACAATGTACCGTGGCGGGTTTTAATCTGTACTCCGATGGGACTGTCTCTTCATCCTCACCACACTTCCTTAGCTTCTCTTCCTTGGCTTTTGCCTGACCAAAGTGGAGAGAAAAAAAAAATTGGGGTAATACATGTAAAATAAGATGATATCATTTTATGTAGCTCCTGGGTGTTGTAGGACAGACCAAATCAGATAAATGTGCACGTGCTTTCCAAAATACAAAGCACAGGCATGGTGAGCCGCTGGCTGTGAGGAAGGCAGTGCAGAGCGATGGAAAGACAGCACGGCCGGGGACCCTCGGGGGCGCCTCTGCTCTGCTCTTGGGTGCTCTATGACCTCGGGGAGCCTCTCAGTCTTTTTTGTCTCAGTTTCTTCAGCTGTAAAATGGGCTACTAGTAATTTTCACCTAGCTCACTGACTGGTAAGGAACACCATAGAAAAGTAAATAAAATACCCTTGAAGGCAGTTAAGTACAGTGTGGAAGTTAGTTGCAATTATTTTAGCAGCCTTCACCTGTCTTACTCAGTGAGGCAGTTATCTTAGGGGGAGAAAACAACTAATTCTCATGAGTGCAAAACACAGTTCAGAAATGGGAGAAGCATGTCATCACAAATCTTGGCTGATCCATGGATTGGTCTCATGCTTTTAGGACTCCCTTCAGTAACACGAGGAGTTCACTGGGTTACTGAACCATGAACAACCAAAAGCATTAGAAATAAAAGTGTAGTTCTGTAGTAGATCCCTGCCTTCTAGGATAACACCTGCATTTTAACTTACTGGTGAGTAATGCAAAGTTCCACAATGGGTAATAATTTGCACTTATATCAAGGCACAGATTTTAATCACAAACCAAGGAGCTCGTGGGCACAAAGGGGGACATCACTTAGCAAATTCCAGCTCAACCCACTGCTGCCACCTACAGCTCAGCCTAAAATTGTGGCTTTCCATTGAATGATCAGTTGATTAATTTAAAATATACTTATTAAACCCTTTTAGTGAATCAGGCACTCTTCCAGGCTTTAGAATTACAATTTTATTGTTCTATAGAATGATAACTCTCATTAAGGGATGAAAGGCTTCTTTTTTTTTTTTTAAACATTTCCAGTTATATTCTACTGCAGCATATGGAAGACGTCCTATTATGTATTGGTACTCCCCAGTTCAGAGATTTGTGACAGTCTGCATGAAAGTAAGGGTCACTGACCTGCCCATTACCCTTGGGCTTGTGCACAATGACAGTTACATATGTAGCTACAGCCTTTCCATTCCTTTTTGATCTTTATATTCTTTAAATGCCTCTACTTCAGGAATTGGAAACAAGTATCTACAGAATTAAAATAGTACCAGACTAGGTAACTACACATAGAAATAGGCGTGTGTGTGTGTGAATAATGAGGTCTCATCATAGAATATTTTATGCTATGAGCCATTATAAGAATGAGAAGTAGCATGGACCTCTTCTCTGAAGCATATGTGGTCTTTCCACAGAGAGCTCTCTAGAATGGAGTAAAATGGAGTGGCCATGGACTCCCACAGGATATCCACCTTTGTGTACCTTATCACAACAACAGGCCACCCAGAATGTAATGAATTCACCATTAGCTACTAGAAAAGCAGCTTAAGAATCCAGAGGGACTGGAAGATCATCTTAGGAAATACTTGCACTTTGTACATAATCAAAAAAGGAAAGCTAGTGGGAAAGAAAGTAAAAAGTAGTAGAAAAAGTGGAAAAGAAAAGTTTTCCTTGTTAAAATTTTAGGACTTTACAGCTGTTAAGGTTTTCTAGAGGAAATTTAACACATTTATATGCATCCCAAAATTAGTTACTCAAACTGCTTAAAAGTTATCTTTATATAACTCTTTCTTTTTTACATCTATTTATCTGATTTTAGGCACTCAAGACTCTTTTTGTGTTAGGATTTTAGGTTCACCCCTTCCCTCCCCAAAGTATTGTTTTATTAAATCACCCTAATTATCTGTAAAACACCTGAGGCAAAAGTGCAGTTGGCCCCACTGCCAAGTGGCCCTCCAGTGGGGGAACCACAACTGCAATTGGCCTGACACCCCAGGGTGCAGCCAGGACCACTCTTTCCTTGAAAAGGTTCTTCTATCTGGCTGCTCTGAGTAATGTGCATGTTGCACTATTACATTTCAATGACGGTTCCCTTTCTTCTCGATACATTACTTGGTCCTGGAGGACAAGAACAGCTTCCCCGGATCCCTTGTGGTCACCGTCACAAAGCCTGTCCGGCCACACTGTGTCTGGTGAGCCCTCGAAGAAAGTCGACGATGGGAACTGGCCCATTTTGGACCAGGACAGTCCCAGACTAGGAGAGTTGCTGGGAGTTGGTGAGTCTCACCTCCCCCAGTGACTCAGAACAGGAAGTGACAGCGGAGGTGGCATTGTGACAGTGACACGTGTCGTGTCAGCTCCCCTCCCTGAGCTGGGGTGATGCTCTGGGGGGCCCCCAGGCTGCCTTTCCTACACTACACTGCCTGGTCGGAAATGTCCCCAGGGCACATTGTCCTTTCCTGCCCTTTTTCTCCCAAAAGGCTGTGTTGAAAAATTATTTAAAAATTGTAATTTAATATTAGAACCTCTCCTCCACCAAATACATGCTTGCTTAGGCTCAGAAGGCTTGTTAAATAAAGTCTTAAGAGTGTCGTGGGAGAGACACTCCCCAGCTTCACACTGTAAACATGCAGAAACTCCAGGTACAAATTGTTGCTTGATTTTATTCTAATTTGAAACAATATTTTCAACATCTTTCCCCATAGTTTTTTTTAAAAAGAAGGATCTCCCCACCCCATCTACAGCCATCTCCCTCTCTCCTTACAGACAGCCACCCAGAACCTTTCTGAAAATACAAATTTCCAATGTTCCCAAGAGCAGACAAACCTATTCCTCCCCAGGCCACTGCTCCAGCATTATCTTGTTTAGTCAGGTGTCATTTAAGCTTTGGCAAAGGAGATTAGCGCTCATTTAAAATATTAAAATTCTAGATGGTTTACAAGACAAACACTCAAATATGCTTTGAGTTGCCAATTACCCAGCAATAAAGATCTAAGGTAACCAGATTCTGAAAGTAAGGCAGAATGGAGAGAAGTTCATTATCAATCTCCAATAAAATAAACGTTAAGAATTCTAAAAATGTGTAATGCATTTACTTTCATAAGCTGCAGACTGACATTTTGTATATGAACTCCAAGGTCAGTACCTCATCGACTTCCTTAATGCTGCTGAGGTCCAGCTCAGGTTCTGGCTCCCGGCTGCCCAGAGAAGCTGAAAGAGCTTCGAGTGCTCGGTCACTCATTGTATCCTGTTCAAAAGGAAAAAATTCTGTGTATTAAGAAAGAGAACATCTCAGCCCCAAAAGTCCATCCACTTGTTCGTGAAATACAAATTTCGAATTTATAAAATGAATTGTGGATTGGGGAAGGACTTTAGGAAGGTATTTTTATTTGAAACCTAGAAAAAGAGACAAAGAAAAAAAGAACTTACCAGTGAGTGAAAATTAGGGCTAAGATGTTTCTACAGTAAGTTCGGGCACGATTCACCCGTTATTTAGCTAGCTAGAAACAGAACTACAATAGTTATAGTATAAAACACCCATACCAAATAAAAGCTTCAAGCAGTAAAAAACACTACCCTGTTTTTCTTTTTCTAAAAATGTGCCTAAAAATGATCTCTGACACCCCTGGTTCTTTAGCAAACCAGCTAAGCCAGGGAGCAGGGAAAGCTGATGGGCCCGGTGGCCGCCTCTCTGCAGGCCCAGTGGCTGAGGCTGCGGCAACTGCCCTGACAGGGCGTGGTGCTCTCGCTGATCCCCCAGCCAGCCAGATAAAGACAAACTGTCCTCTCCAGGAGGGGAGAGGCAGAGCAGAGGCGGCAGAAACGGCTGCACGCATTATCTGGTCTGCTTGCAGATGGGACCTGTGTCCTCATCCAGCTCAGAGCTGCAGGACCATATTTCAGGATTCTGGGGAATTCAGTCATACGTGATGAGGGTTAAGTAAGGCGACAGAAGCAGTTAAAACATCCCTCTAGTGATTCACAGGGCTCAAACTCCTAGGAAACCAAGTTCCAAGAGAACAAATTCTCTGGTGTTCTGCCCTTCTGTTGTATTGTAAATGGTGAAAAAGCCTTGTTTCACGACCAAGAAAACTGTGCTGAAATCACCCATAATCATTTGCAGAAACATTCAAAGTCGGCCTGGAGGTGATCGATAGGACGCTGGTGAGTCTTACTATCCCACACAGATCGAAGGGAGCGAAGACGCTCCTCATGGTGAGTGATGCACCTTTGGGATTGTCCCGAATCAGCTAGATCGGGCTCAGGAAAGCAACTGGTGTTGGAGAGCGTGCTTATTTTCAAAGAAGTGATCATTTATACCTCCTCCACCTTTCTTTTCTTCTCTTGGGGTGGAGCAGCGCTTTTAATTACCGTGGCTGACTGCGCTTTTAAAACCTCTCCTGTGGATTTCTGAGAAAAAAAAATACAAAAGATTAGGCTTAATAGGCGAAGGAAATATAAGTGTTAACCAGAACTAGAAAGTTGTTGTTGTTTTAAAGTTTGAGACAGTTTCTAACACGTCCCCGCTAATTATACTGAACACACTACCTGTCTCTCAGTCTCCTTTCCACCAGCGGCAGGAGAGCTGCAGGTGAAGTCAGACGACAAGGCATCTATGGCCTCACTGGGCCCCATGGGTTTCTAAATAAACAGGCACCGGAATGGGTTACATGAGAATCATTCAAGATCAGATTACAAAGCCAACAAATGAAGAATGTGACTTTTGCAATTCCTTAACTACCAAAGCAGATATGCTCATGACATAACTCAGAGGAAAGCCTGTGTCGCCAGGGAATGGGTGCTCAACAGCATTTCCATTTCCATCTTCTAAATGTATTATTACATGTTAGGATATTCTCATTCTATTTTTATTGACATTTATTTTACCCTAGATCCTCCTTGGCTCCATTCTTCTTCCCCTCCCACTACACATGAAACCGGCCTCCATGCCTGCCTCCTCCTTCTGCACAGACGGCACCTGCATCTGATTAGAGATTCATTCAGCCACATCCCCAAGCACAGAACTGACGGCCTTAGCCCCCAACCAAAGATATAAAAAATGTTAATTTGGATCTTAGAAGACATTTATGCAAACTTACTGAAGTGTCTGGAGGAGGCCCTGTGACTCCTTCTTTTTTCTGAAACAAATATTAATTTGATAATGTTGAGAAGGCAAAATTAATGCTTACAATTGGCAAAATGTACTGCTCAGTGAGTGCTACGGATTGAATGTCCTCCCCAAATTCAGACTGTTGAAATCCTAACTGTGACTGTACTTAGAGATAGGGCCTTGAAAAAGGTAATTAAGGTTAAATGACCACATTAGGATGGGCCCTAATCCAATATGACTGGTTTCCTTACAGAAGGGGGAAATATGGAGGCATGCAGAGAAGGAAGATGATGTAAAGAGACAACAGAGAGAGATGGCCACCGACAAACGAAGGAGAGACGCTGGAACAGACGGTTCCTCGCAGCCCTCACAAGGATGCAACCCCGCCCGCCTTGATTCCTGTCTTCTAGCGCCCGCACTGTGAGACAATACGTTTCTGCGGGTGAAGCCTTCCAGTCTGTGGGACTCTGTGCTGGCAGCCCTAGCTGACTAGTGCAGTGAGCATCACAGTAATGCAATTTTATGGGCCCCATTATATTTTCTAAATTAAAAAAATATTTATATGCCCCATTATATTTTCTAAATTAAAAATATATTGATGTGAATATATTGATGTGATAAAGATTATATTCCAAAAGGTAAATAGTAAAGTAAAATGATTAACTTACAGCCAAAAGTTCCCTGTATTTTGGAGGAATTGTAACTTCTCTTTTACCCAATTCCTCTATGTAGATAGAAGTCATTGGATCCTGGAACAAAATCACACACACGGAGATACACAATTAATTACTGAGAATGTTATATGAATACTGTGAAACCAAAGTACTATTCCATTATTAATTTATGGAACTGCTGAAGTGAAATTCTTTAAGAAGCCAACTTCACACAACTCTGAAATTCTAAATTTACACAAATACTTGTAAAGTATTCATAAGTTATTTAATTGGCATACCCCATACGTAATGCTAGAAAACAGTCAAGCCACTATAGTAAATTTGATTCCTGTATTAAAACACATTTCATTTAAAAATGCTTTCCATTGTCTAATGTTTTCAATACATAGAAAAGTACAGTTAATCATCATGAACTTTTATATAACCCATCAGAGCTGTAGTTCTTTCTTATGTAATTTCTAAGAAAAAAAATCAGATAGGTTGATGTCTCCTGTTTATTAGCTTTCTCCAATCCCAGTCCCCTTCCTTGTTAACCGGGGACAGTCACCATCCTGAACTTTACCATATCCACCCACTAAAGTTGAGGGTATTTTAAAACAATTATTCCACACGTAGGTATCCACAAACAATATACAGCATTACTCTGCATATTTTCAAATGTTATATAAAAGGTATCATATTCTAGATATCATTCTGTGTTATTTTTATTAAAAATCATTAAAAAATATATATATCCATGTTGACACTTGAATGATCCATTTTAATCAGTGGAAAGAACTCCATATATTGCCTTTTCTCCTAGTGAACAAAACTGTTTCCAAATGTTTGTCCTGTTCTTATAACTCCTTGTGCACAGAGGCAAGGCTCTCTCCAGGAAATCTCTCTAGATGTGGAAATGCTGGTTGAAGGTTATGCACATTTTCAACATCTACGAGCTCTTGGTGAGATGTCAGACTTTTATTTACACTTTTACCAATATGGTAAATGTAATGTGTTCTTGCTCCATGTTTTATCATCATTCTCCTATTTCTAGGGAGACTTTCATTTTACTTGTTCATTGGCCAATCAAGTTTTATCCTTATTTTCAACTGGGTTACCTTTTTCTCATTTTTCAAAATTCTGGATAAATTCTAGAAACAAATCCTTTGTTATGTCTTTGCAAATATATTCTTCCAGTCTATGTCATGTCATTTTTTTTAAATATCAAGGAACATATATGCTTTTTTAGGAATAGGGATGAACAAGGGTGGTATACAGAAATCAAAACAATTCAAATCCATTGGACTTAAATCTCAAGGACAGGAAAGCCCTTGTCACCCAACAGGATGAGCACCAGTCTCAGCATAAATGATCAACAGATGTTTGCTGACTCAATGTAATAGTACAGCTACCACAGGACAGACCGTTTCCATCTCAACACTAATTTTTTGTTGCTATTATTGATACTGACATGATCCTGTTTCTCTCCAAGCAACAGGACAAAAGGTGTTCTTTTGTGCCTCATGACCGTGACCTTACTGCTCTCCTACCCAGTGAGCAGGAGTCTTTAGAGATACAAGATCACATACTGAAACCTCAGGCCCAGTGTACGTTGTGCTTTCTTCTTCGGCTCCCTTGGGCTCCCCTAAAGTGGCTACTAAGTCGTCCAAAGCAGCATCCAAGCCTGACTGGAAAAGAAAGAGAGCAGACATTCAAATGCTATTTGTTATACATGTTTCACTTTTGATGTTTTAACTACAGAAAGAAAAAAAAATTCTGTGGAGAAAAACACCGACGTCAAAAGTTCTTCAAATATCAAAATTGGTAAAATCTGGTGTCTAATGGGCCTTATTATTTAAAATCCCAGAGTTCAGATCACAGGTTGTAAAGATAAAAAGCCATATTCAGGTAAGATGGTAACTACAAGAAGCCTAACTGCATTAGCTACCTTAACAAATACATAGTTCATTAAAGCTGCTAGTCCAATGTATTGACAGTAGAAAAAACAGAACAAAGTACAAAGACTTATGATCACATTACCATAAGCAATTGGAGAAATGCTCGGTATTCACTGCTTATCAAGCTTTCCAGAGTCATAAATAAAGAACTCCAAAAAAATTTCTCCATAGCACCTAATTCCAAATAGAATCTGTTTCAAAAACTGATTGCCCTGTGTTCTTTCACTTATTTGGTTTTTTTGTTGTTGTTCATTTGCTTATCTGAAGATGTTTAAAAAACAGAAATTACCTGAAAGGGATGTTAGACTACAAGAAGTGACAGTTTATTCTGTCAATACGGGCTTAATGAGTGAAAGAGTGCCTCTATCCTATACTTTCTTTGAGGATAAGAATGATTCATTGTGGAAAAAAAAAACATTTAAAGAGGAAAAACAACAATTTGGGGAAAGACACTTTATTATTTAACTCAAATGAAAAATTGTTAAAAAAAATTTTTTTTTTTTTTTTTGCAAACACCATATTCCCACTGCAATTCGGGAAGTCACTTACTTGATGTGCAGTGGAATTTGGGTACTGTTAGCTTTGATGATTCATTTGGGAATTTAAGAATGAAGAAGTACCTGACATTCTTCAGTGACATCTCTGTTTTTAAAGAAGATGTATTATTTATAGGAGAGAACCTAGAATGCAAACTCCATGGATATAACTGGAGTTTTCAGAACAGAGGATTAGAATATAAAATATTACAAGTATACATGAGAAAAATCACACTTTTAGCTTGAAACAATAATTCATTAAAGAGGTCCTTTACATTACTCCTACCTCCTGATAAACATAGAGACTATGAATAAATGTCTTATGTAGAAATGCACTGCTATCTTCATACCTTTACAGATGGTTTATCCGGTTTGGATTCAACTGGGGTAGCCAGCATTAGTGATTTTTCTTTTTTCTGGTGGGGGTTTAGAAAGAAAGAAAAACTCCTCACATCTTTATAAAATTCAATAATATTACATATTTTAAAATAAATCATTATAATATTAATAGCCTTGGTCATGTACTAAATATCTGCTCTATGCCAGAAACTATGTTGTATGTGTTATGCCCTTTTTCAGATTAGCATAAATAATGTTAATCTCATTTAGTGATGTGGAAAGCAAGGCTCAGTGAAGTTAAGTAAAAATTTCCAGTTCACACAGTAAAGGACACAACGAAGATTTAAATCCAGACTGCCATCTCATTCTTCATTACTCTTGGCTGCCTCTCCCAGGGCAAACAGACAGTCTCTGCAACACCCACGGATTCTTTCTGTAAATGGCTAGCATCTGAAGTGGCTGTTCAAATGATCTACGGAAGACTTGTCCAGAATCAGCCAGAGGGCATATATACTCTTTCTCCAGGGGGCTTGTGATGTCTCCTTTGAAAACCTCCCATATCAATTCATGCATATATCCTGACTGTTTTACTTCTGGCGAAACAGCCAGTATCCATGTTGAAAGTTGAAAGAAATGCTTATTAAAATGCTCAATTTTATTAGCTTTATTTCAAACATGTAAATCTTGAAGGCAGGATCTTCAAATCACATTTCAATTTCCTTGGTACTGACACTAGGCCTTATACATGGCAGGTGCTCAATAAATATTTATTGAAGATACAAATTTTAAAGTCATTTTTGGTATCCTGCTTACTCCATATCCTTTCTTCACAAAATCTCACACGTGAACAGCATTACCAAATGATAAGTCATCCGAGTGTGGTAGCACTGGAACCCTAAATGGTCGATGAGAACCAGACCTGAAGTCCACTCTGGCATGAGTCTTCACTGAATCTACGTTTCCCTAAGAGAGACCCGGCGAGCATTTAGGCCCACGCGCATGCCCGCTGCCTCTGCACACTCACCTTGTCACTTGGTCTGCCAGATGCCGCAGCCACTCCAGCAGCACCCTCTCCACCAGCGGGAACTGCATCCTGTGGTTTAGTCTTGGGGTGGGGGGGAGGGGCAGATAAAAGAGAAACAGGACTAAGTTCCTTTGAATGAATATCTTTGAGATCATGCATTTTGAATGTCACTACTGGGTCAGTTCACCCTCATAAACACTCTGGAGAGGAAAGGTTCCTGACTTCTACTGCACCTGGGCACCACAAAAGGCTGGACTCAAGAACTTACAAAGTCTCAGCAGGTAACACAAATAGGGAAGTGGGCCAGGCAGGGATTGTGGTAAATTGGAGCACAGGTACCAGGTGTAAAGTTATAGTCAACTGTTGCCATGTGAACCCAATTACCAGATACAATTTTTCAAGAGAAGCTAGAAATTTAGATTTTATGTGAAATATTCTGACTTTAATTGGTGGCAACTAATTAAAATAATTTTAATAATGTTGTAAGCCAAACAAAATAGATTTGAACAAAATACACAAGGGCTGCATTTAATTGGTGGGCCACAGATTCACAATCTTTTACATGAAGTACATTGCTAAGCAGGCCTAGCTCTTGTCTTCCAAGAGCTCTCACTGGAAAAGTTCTTCTCAAAGATGCTTTATTCTAATAGTTGGCCCCCATTTGCTCTAGAAATGTGGAATCTATTTCTGATTTGTGGCTGTATAAGTTGATCTCTTCTAGGACAAGACTGTTTAGGACTTCCATGTAAAGAGCAGATCATGCAGAGCCATCTGTGTTTCCATAGCTCACAAGGAGAGGCATCCATGAGGCAGCCTTAATCCCAAGTTTCCTGCCTGGGAGACTCTAGAGCCTGCTACGTTATAGTCATGATTGGGCACTACTAGGCAGTGGAAGAAGACTGGATGGAATATTTGCAAAACCAGTAAAATGAGAGCACCAAGTGTCATTATAATACAAGATACATTCAGCATAGCTCCATAGATTCACCGACACATGTCAGGGTAGATAAAGGACCTGCATTTTATTCCCTAGTTGATGTTCATGTTTCCTATCTATCTATATGATTTATTTACCTTTGGTTTTGTTGAATTCTCTGAGGTTGGCTGTTCACTTGATCTGGAAACTTCTTTTTCAGTATGAGCATGTTTGCTTCCTGTATCCGATGCAAGCTTGGGTAGGCTTTTTGGCTGAAACACACACACAAACACACACACAGTTAACAAGATGGTGAATACTGATACTTTTGTCTATAGAACAGAAAGTGTTACCGGTTGTGTTTTATGAAGTTTAAAATTGTTCCAATTTTAAATTAGTGTGCTATGAATATGATAAAATTTAATTTTCGATACAAAATGTGATACAATGCAAATCCATCTCCCTCAGTTCAGCAAGAATCACAGCAGTAAAGTGCAAATTCCACTGTTGTCACAAGGTGGCGCCATTTTAGCCAGAATAACAAATACCAGTACGTCTTGAATGACAGGTTAGAATTTTATCCCTCACGCAGAAAAAAGACTTCACCTTCTGATACGGAGTCCTAACGATGATCACTTACCTCTGTGTGTTCCTTTGGCTTTACTTCTTGGGATTTTTTCTCAGGAACCACAGATGGCTGTCAATTTTAAAAGATAAAATCTCAATTACATTGGTATCCATTGTTTTCATATTTCCAAGGAGGCTCAAGAACGAAGTTCCCAATCAGACCATCCTGTCTGTCTCAGGAAAGGCCCATCTAGAGAAGCAGATGTGTGCTGTCTGGTCAATAGTAATCCCACCAACAGTCTGATAATGACAATTACAGAAGAATAATGAAAAACTTAGTATTTTTTCTAGAATGATTGTTCAATAGGTATGTATTCCAAAACGACTGTTTCTTCCTACAATTCATGCAGATCATTTGGTAACTGCAGATCCTTTCACAGAGAGGTCAAATGATCACTGTGACCTCTGAGTTGTTGATAAGGTTTCCTACTTTAAAGTTCAAAACAACATTTTCTTTCATAGAAGATGAAGAACGTTGTGTTTTCTTCAATTTAATGATTTGAATAGTATTTGACCTTAATACTTTGTATATATTCTATTACAAACAGAAAAGGAGGTATCCCCAGAAACCCAATTCTCTTGAGATTGGGCAGATAACCAAAGCCATGTAAATGCGGAGCAGTAGACAACTTCCACCTAGCTGCGGAACTCATCCTCTACAGCACACCATAGAATCACATCCTCAGGAGCCACCAAGAGGCCTCCCACAAAATCAGATATGGCTCATCAGTCACGCAGATGATCTCACCCTTGCCTGCACTTCAAAGTTCTTCAGCCCAAAAGCATCTTTGCGTTTTGTCACCGGGAACATTATGATCTTATCTGAGTATATGTTTAACCACCTTTAAATGAAATAAAGCACAGCAACTTAATGAGATATATTTGCCTCGCTGGCTGACACCCTGGTGACCATTTCCATCTGGACATAGACTGGCTTTTGGTCTAGACAGCCATGTGTCGGGCAAGCAAGAGAAGCTGTTCCCAAGGGCAAGTCAGAGCAGTCTCCTGAGTACTGATAACTAGTTCTACCAACTAAGATAAAACTGTCAGGAGAAACCCAGCAGCCTCTTAGGAAAGTCTCATCTTCAAGTTACCTAGGTGCTCGGCAGACACATTTATTCCTGATGTCTCCTCTTTAAAGTAATAGGATGCTCATTACCTTCTGTCCTCCTTTGTTCCTGTTGCTTATTTTTTTTAAACAATTACTTCACCTATGACAAATATCTAGATTTGAACAAAATGTCTTTTGAAGTATATTGTTTATATTTATAAAATGCTATACATCCATTTAAAAAAATATGTATTCAATGTTATAATTATTTCATATATACTCTACATAACCATGTTGAGAAAGGTAATCCAGAATTAATGGAATTAGCTTACAAAAACCTGTTACGATTCAGTAGCACCAAGGAAGGAAATGTGGTTATTTGTTTTCATTGCAAACAACCCAAATAACGCACCAGTTGACTTAAATCACTTACCTTAGTTGACTGTGACTTTGCAGATTCTGTTTTCACAGCCTAAATTCAGGAAAATAAATAAAGACAGGCAGGAAAAATACACATCATTTACAAAGTTTAACAGATTTTCTTTAAGGAAGCTCAAAAGAGATGATTTTGATGTAATTATAAGCTTTTTGAGTCAAGTTTATTACACTTTGCTAGGAATTGTCTAGATTCCTTTAGATACACATTCAGGCATACTTAATTCTGCTTTTACAATTCAAAACACATTTTACACTTTACTTCTGTTATGTGTATCAAAGTTATGTACATATTTATTACTACAAACAATGTAGCTAACATGTTAGCAAAATAAAATAAAAACCCTTAATTCTTCAAAGTCACTAACATGGTTGATCTCTTTATGAATGAAATATACACCACAAGTATCAACTGACAGTGTGACAAGGTGGGATGGTAACAGAATTGAGGGCACAGAGGGCAGTGAAGTTTATTTTTAGCACCAGAATGTGAATGATGGGTAACTAAGCTTACTGGGAAGTCTGTGATGGGTCAGAGTTACACAGCATTTGTGAACGGTAATTATAAGCATGGGCCAAGCAGCTGAAGTGACCATTAGTAAACAGAAATGTTACCTAGCACAATAAATCACATCACCTGTTTTTTGTGTCTTTTCTTGTTAGGAGAATGAGGTCCTTCCATCTGTTTGCTGACTGGAATAGCCTAATATAAGAGCACAGCCCCAAGTGTGATTTTATTTTATCTGACAGTCAAATATGTGACATGTATAAACAGAGCTAACATGTTTACATAAAGACACATTTTACTCATTTGTTGCATCTATTCTATCCATACATATAACTTCGAGAAGCTGCAGGTGCTTAAATTCTAAAGTCTCAAACAAATATTTTGGTTTGGATTTACTTTTTTTTTGATGATAGGGAATCTGTAAGATTTTCATTAATAAAATTAATTTCTAATCCCTTTCCTTCTCTGTATAAATGCTACTGGAGGAATATTTTTTCCAACTATATTTCTAATGTTTGGTTACAACCGAATGACTACTCACAGGGTATTATCTGGAGTATTCTGAAATTTTGTCAGCATAATCTTACAATTTTGTAAATAGTGCACAACAATAAAAATCTACAGATCTAAATTTCTAGGACTACTTCTGAAGAGCTGGTTGTGACTTAGGATCTTTAGTATTTTACAGAGTTTTACCCAACCAAAGGTTACCGGTTTCAATACAGATAGTCCCTTAAAGCACCACAAGAAGAACAGAGAGAAAAAGGGATAAAAAAGTGTCTTTGAGGAGGTAACTGCTGAAAACTTCCCCAATCTGGGGAAGAAGATAGTCTCTCAGGCCATGGAGATGCACAGATCTCCCAACACAAGGGACCCAAGGAAGACAACACCAAGACATATCATAATTAAAATGGCAAAGATCAAGTATAAGGACAGACTATTAAAGCCAGCCAGAGATAGAAAAAAGATCACCTACAAAGGAAAACCCATCAGACTATTATCAGGCTTCTCAGCAGATACCTTACAGGCCAGAAGGGAGTGGCATGATGTATTTAATGCAATGAAGCAGAAGGGCCTTGAACCAAGAACACTTTGTCCAGCAAGGTTATCATTTACATTTGAAGGTGGGATTAAACAATTCCAGTTAAGCAAAAGCTGAGAGAATTTACCTTCCACAAACTGTCTCTGCACTGTATTTTGGAGGGACTGCTATAGATGGAAGTGTTCCTAAGGCTAAATAGGTGTCACCAGAGGTAATAAAACCACCCGGTAAGGAAGGTAGAACAGTTAATTACTAAGAAAATGCAAAATTAAATCAACTACCCCCAAAGTCAGTCAAAGGATAGACAAAGAGTACAGAATATGATATTTAATATATAAAGAATGGAGAAGAAAGAAATAGGAGGAGAAAAATAAAAGAACCTTTAGGTTGTGTTTGTAATAGCATACTAAGTGAGTTAAGTTAGACTCTAAGATAGTAAGGAAGTTACCCTGGAACCTTTGGTAACCACGAATCTAAACCCTGCAATGGCAATAATATATACCTATCAATAATCACCCTAAATGTAAATGGTCTGAATGCACCAATCAAAAGACATAGAGTCACTGAATGGATAAAAAAACAAGACCCATCTATATGTTGCCTAAAAGAGACTCACTTTAAACCCAAAGACATACACAGACTAAAAGTGAAGGGATGGAAAAAGATATTTCATGCAACTAATAGGGAGAAAAAGCAGGCGTTGCAGTACTTGTATCAGACAAAATAGACCTCAGAACAAAGAAATTCACAAGAGACAAAGGATATTACATAATGATTAAGGGGTCAATCCAAGAAGATATAACCATTATAAATATCTATGCACCCAACACAGGATCACCTACATATGTGAAACAAATACTAACAGAATTAAAAGGGGAAATAGAATGCAATGCATTCATTTTAGGAGACTTCAACACTCCACTCACTCCGAAGGACAGATCAACCAGACAGAAAATAAGTAAGGTGACAGAGACACTGAACAACACATTAGAACAGATGGACCTAATGGACATCTACAGAACTCTACACCCAAAAGCAGAAGGATACACATTCTTCTGAAGTGCACATGGAACATTTTCAAGAATAGATCATATATTAGGCCATAAAAAGAGCCACAGTAAATTTAAAAAGATTGAAATTGTACCATCAGCTTCTCAGACCACAAATGTCTGAAGCTACAAATAAACTACACAAAGAAAACGAAAAAATTCCACAAACACATGGAGGCTTAACAATATGCTCCTAAATAACCAATGGATCAATGACCAAATAAAAACAGAAATCAAGCAAAATATGGAGACAAATGACAACAGTAATTCAACCCTGCAAAATCTGTGGAGCACAGTGAAGGTTGTGCTAAGAGGGAAATATATTGCAATACAGGCCTACCTCAGGAAAGAAGAACAATCCCATATGAGCAGTCTAAACTCACAGTTAATGAAACCAGAAAAAGAAGAACAAATGAGGCCCAAAGTCAGTAGAAGGAGAGACATAATAAAGATAGGAGCAGTAATAAATAAAATCAAGAAGAATAAACAATAGGAAGAATCACTGAAAGCAGGAGCTGGATCTTCGAGAAAATAAAACAAAATAGATAAACCCCTAGCCAGACTTATCAAGAAAAAAAGAGAATCTACACACATACACATAATCAAAAATGAGAAAGGAAAAATCACTACGGACACCACAGAAATACAAAGAATTATTAGAGAATACTATGAAAAATTATATGCCAACAAACTGGATAACCTAAAAGAAATGGACTTTTTAGAAAAATACAACCTTCAAGGCTGACCCAGAAAGAAACAGAAAATCTGAACTGACTACCAATTACCAGCAATGAAATTGAATTGGTAATCAAAAAACTACCTAAGAACAAAACGCCTGTACCAGATAGCTTCACTGCTGAATTTTATCAAACATTTAGTGAAGACCTAATACCCATCCTCCTTAAAGTTTTCCAAGGAGTAGAAGACGAGGGAATACTTCCAAATTCATTCTACGAGGCCAGCATCACTCTAATACCAAAACGGGGTAAAGAAACCACAAAAAAAGAAAATTATAGACCAATATCCCTGATGAACATAGATGCAAAAATACTCAATAAAATATTAGCAAACCGAATTCAAAAATATATCAAAAAGATCATCCATCATGATCAAGTAGGATTTATTCCAGGGATGCAAGTATGGTACAACATTCGAAAATCCATCAACATCATCCACCACATCAACAGAAAGAAGAACAAAAACCACATGATCATCTTCAGAGATGCCGAAAAAGCATTTGACAAAATTCAACACCCATCCAAGATAAAAACTCTCAACAGAACGGGTATAGAGGGCAAGTACCTCAACATCATAAAGGCCATATATGACAAACCCACAGCCAACATCATACCTAACAGTGAGAAGCTGAAAGCCTTTCCTTTAAGATCAGAAACAAGACAAGGATGCCCACTCTCCCCACTTTTATTCAACATAGTTCTGGAGGCCCTCGCCATGGCAATCAGACAACACAAAGAAATAAATGGCCTCCAGATTGGTAGAGAAGAAATTAAACTGTCACTGTTCGCAGATGACATGAATACTGTACATAAAAAACCCCTAAAGAATCCACTCCAAAATGACTAGAACTAATATCTGAATTCAGCAAAATTGTAGGATACAAAATTAATACACAGAAATCTGTTGCATTCCTATACACTAACAATGAACTAGCAGAAAGAGAAATCAGAAAAACAATTCCATTCATAATTTCATCAAAAAGAATAAAATACCTATGAATAAACCTAACCAAGAAGTGAAAGACCTATACTTTGAAAACTACAAGACACTCATGAGAGAAATTTAAGAAGATACCAGTAAATGGAAACACAACCCGTGTACATGGTTAGGAAGAATTAATATTGTCAAAATGGCCATCCTGCCTAAAGCAATATACAGATTCAATGCAATCCCTATCAAAACCCAAACAGCATTCTTCACAATGAACTAGAGCAGATAGTTCTAAAATTCATGGTGAACCACAAAAGACCCCGAATAGCCTAAGAAATCCTGAGAAGGAAGAATAAAGCTGGGGGGGATTATGCTCCTCAACTTCAAGCTCTACTACAAAGCCACAGTAATCAAGACAATTTGGTACTGGCACTAGAACAGAACAATAGACCAATGGAACAGACTAGAGAGCCCAGATATAAACCCAACCATATATGGTCAATTAATATAGGATAAAGGAGCCATGGACATACAATGGTGAAATGACACCCTCTTCAACAACTGGTGTTGGCAAAACTGGACAGCTACATGCAAGAGAATGAAACTGGATTATAGTCTAGCCCCATACACAAAAGTAAAGTTGAAATGGATCAAAGACCTGAATGTACATCATGAAACCATAAAACTCTTAGAAGACAACATAGGCAAAAATCTCCTGAATATAAACATGAACAACTTTTTCCTGACGCATTTCCTCGAGCAAGGGAAACAAAAGCAAAAATGAACACATGGGACTACATCAAACCAAAAAGCTTCTGTACAGCAAAGGACACCATCAACAGAACAAAAAGACATCCTACAGTATGGGAGAATATATTTGTAAATGACATATCTGACAAGGGGTTAACATCCAAATATACAAAGAACTCACATGTCTCAACACCCAAAAAGCAAATAACCCAATTAAAAAATGGGTGGAGGATATGAAGAGACAATTCTGCAAAGAAGAAATTCAGACGGCCAACAGACACATGAAAAGATGTTCCACATCGCTAATTATCAGGGAAATGCAAATTAAAACCACAATGAGATATCATCTCACACCAGTTAGGATGGCCAACATAGAAAAGACTAAGAACAACAAATGCTGGCGAGGATGCAGAGAAAGGGGAACCCTCCTACACTGCTGGTGGGAATGTAAGCTAGTTCAACCATTGCGAAAAGCAATATGGAGGTTCCTCAAAGAACTAAAAATAGAAATACCCTTTGACCCGGGAATTCCACTCTTAGGAATTTACCCAAAGAATATAATTTCTCAGATTCAAAAAGACATATGCACCCCTATGTCTACTGCAGCACTATTTACAATAGCCAAGATATGGAAGCAACTTAGGTGTCCATCAGTAGATGAATGGATAAAGAAGATGTGGTAAATATACACAGTGGAATACTATTCAGCCATAAGAAAGATACAAATCCTACCATTTGCAACAACATGGATGGAGCTGGAAGATACTATGCTCAGTGAAATAAGCCAGGTGGAGAAAGAGAAGTACCAAATTATTTCCCTCATTTGTGGAGTATAACAGCAAAGCAAAACTGAAGGACCAAAATAGCAGCAGACTCACACACTCCAAGAAGGGACTAGTGGTTATCAAACAGGAGGGGTGTGGGAGGGTGGGTGGGGAGGGTGGGAGAAGGGGATTGTGGGGTATTATGTTTAGTACACATGGTGTGGGGGATCATGGGGAAGACAGTGTAGCACAGAGAAGACAAGTAGTAACTCTGTGGCATCTTACTACACTGATGGACAGTGAGTGCAATGAGGTATGGGTGGGGGACTTGATAATATGGGTGAATGTAGTAACCATATTGTTTTTTCATGTGAAACCTTTATAAGAGTGTATATCAATAATACATTAATAAAAAAAAAGATAGTCCCTTAAGTACACACATGCATTCTTGGTATAGGCAAGATAAGAAATAAGAATAAAAATTGAATCAATGATTATGAACTTTCCTAAGTAAGATTAAAAATTGGGCTTAATGCTTCTTGCCATTTCTTTCTCTTTTATTTGTTGGTATCAGCATAAACGCCTATTTTTTAATTCTATTATCTGAAGAAGCTAACACTAAATATCCTCTTAATTTACCATGTCTTGTGCTACAGTAATGAAGATATATATGTTCTTTACATAATGGACCCTAGTTATGCCAACATGCTTATTGTTTTGAGGAGAAACAAAGTTAATGATCAAAGGAATCTTTTTAAAGAGTTTTAAATTTTGGATCCTTTCAAATTAGAACTTTGTTAACAAGTTTCTGTATACGCTACTATGCTTTTTTTGAGTTTATGCAAATGTATTTTTTTAAATGATTAACAAGGAAAATAAGCCAGTTGGTTTCCTAGTAGTTTCAATCTATTAATAGTTTCTAATTTGGAATCTGCCAATCAAGATTTGCATAGACAAACGCTACAGTACATTAAGAATATACACTCATGGACACAAGCAGCTTATAATAAAATGCACATTTCAATCAGTAATTGTTAACACATTTCTTAAACCTATTTTTGGTGGTGGTGGTGGAGCTGCTGCTGAACTTAATAATGATGACAATAATAACTAATGTGTATTGATCACTTCCTAGTACTGGGGGCTGTTCTAAACATCACATGTGCCAACTTACCTAGTCCTCATCATAATCCCTTGAGACATCGCCATTTCATGGATGAGAAACTGAGGCACACAGAAGTTAAATAACTTCCCAGGGATGCCCAGGGTGGAGCTGGGTTGTGTTCTCTATCATTGCACCACACTGCCTCTCCAGGACCAGCCACTCCTGCTGGGCGCCTGCTGTGGGACAGGCACTGCCCACATGCTTTTTTCTCCACACAGTCTGGTGAGAGGTACTATTATCATTCTCCGGACTATTCAGATAAGGAGACCAATGCAAAGAGTTTTTCAACATCAGCAAGTATGGAACCAGGATTCTAAGCTAGGCCATCTGGCTCCAGTGTCCATGCTACGCAGCCTCTCAGGGGTCTCATCCTGGTTAGAAATGGTTTTACCTTCCATCTTAAACACAGTAGTATGACTACCAATTCTAATGTCCCAGGGGCAAGAGAGACAGAACTTAGATCTCAATATATCACCCCGCTTCAGAGCTAGACTGGCTTTCATTTGAAACGTGTGGAACAAGACAAGGATTTGGTATAGGTATTATCTTGAATTAACATCTTTTCTCTAAAAGCTCAAACTATTTGGAGAAATAAACTCATCATGTTCACAAAATTCCCCAAGAAAAGGCTAGAATACATGTTATGAGCCTAATAGCAGAAGCACATGAAGATAAGATGATTAAGAGGTGATGTGCTTCAAATCCACCAAGGAAAGAGAACTGAGGCCAAAAGTAGCCCTGAGTCAGCTGCTGGCGATACTTCATCATGCACATCTCAGCTTTTCCTTTCCCTCTCTTCTCTCTTTCCTCCTTCCTTCAGTTCTGTGGGACTGCCAGGAGTTCTCATGATTAATGCTTGTGATGGAGGAAGAGTTTGCTGACATTTGCTCTAGAAAACAGGGCACTTGAAATAAGCATTAATTCTCAGGCTGAAAGTCAGGGGGAGTGTACTGGAATCAGGCAATGGGTCAAATGAAAACCAAAATAATAAGAGGAAAATCCTGTATCTCTGGCTCTCCTTTCTTTAGTTTTCATGGACTTTAAGTTCAGTGAGAATTTTTTTGTGTGGATGTTTCTACTACAGTCTTAAGATTATTCTAAGGTCAGATTTTTAAAAAAAGATTAATCTGGTAAAATAAGCAATGATAACTATTGTATATTTTGAAAAACAAGAAATTACTGTAAATGTAAATACCAAATAAGGACAATTATAGATTAGAAAAATAAATTTAAAAATTAAAGTAGATGCTAAATGACAGTTAAAAGAGCTTAGATTTGGACAGTATGCTTCAAGGTATTTGCAATGTCCTTCAAAAACAGTTCATGATCCCTCAGTAGTACTAAATTATGGTGGCAATACTATACTATGGCATAGGATCCCAATGGGATAGCAAATAATATAGAACACAGAAAGCAAATTTTGTCAATTTTAAACAAGAGCAACTTAATGATGAAGCTGGGGTAACTCTTAAAGGCACTAAGGAATTATAAGGATTAGCTGAGAGCATCTTGAAAATGCTTCCTCTTTAATCCTCCACTCCAGAACATTCCCAAGACATAGAGCCTGAGACACAGTGTCTAAGGGACAAGGGTCAAGGCAGCTTCAGCCGCTCTTCAGGACTAGGCTTACTCCCTGTTGCAACTCCACTGGAGGACATTCTTTTTTTTCTTCTAAAATTCCAAGAAATAATTATTTCAATAAATCCCAAATATAGCTCAACAAAGCATCAGCAAGAAGACAGTGCCCTACATGACTCAAATTTTAGAAACTTCAGAAAGTATATGAAATAACCAATATTTGTGTCACATCTTTCCATGTTCACTAAGTGTGACCTTTCTCCTTCTTATATTTAGTTTTAAATGGCCAAAATAATAAAAACATTTTAGGAAGAACTTATATTCTTCTTTAGATTCAGATAAATGTACTTAGAGAGATTATCTTACAATTAAAAAAAACTCAGTTAAGTCTAGGACTAAAACACCTCTGGGTGACTACCCTGCCTTAGATATTCCAAAACAAGGTAGACAGTATCTGAGGTAAATATTCAAAGGAAAGCTGAGTCTCCAAAGACCCTCATAAACTAGGAAGAAAACATTTACTTCTGTAACTTAAGCTTTCTAGGACACTAAACGCATCTGTTAACAATTAGTCTACATTTGTTTTGCTTTACAATATAATCAACTTAAAGCCATTCACCCAAGTTGACCTGTGAACACTTCATACCTTGGCTTCTGTAGGATTCATACTGGAAGACTTGCTGGTTGAAGCGGAGGCAGCTGACGCCTAGAAAGGAAATAAACAGAAAGTCTGATTTTACTTAGCCTACAACCGACTTCATCCTTCAGCTCCTCTTAACCATACTTGCTCTTAACTCTTTACTGCGGTTTTACCTCATCTAGAGTACCACTCCTGCAAAAGCCCAAAAGGTGGTGTCACCCCATGGGTAAAAGCTTTTATAACCAGATCGAATGGGTTCAAATTTTGGATGTGCTACTTAACAATCTTGGACATGTTACTTAAATTTTCTGATCTTGTTTCCCCTTTCTCAATTTTCCTTTAGTAGATGACAACTATCTTGTAAATTTGTTACTGCCTGGTACATAAGTGCTCAGTAAATATTACACTCATTTATGTTATTTTCAGGAAGAACATAGACTTTTTAGACTTGACAGACTTTTGTTCAAATGTCAGCTCTGCTAATTTTGTGACTGTGAGCGTGAGTTTCCCAGGTATATAAAATGGGGCCAATAATATCTATTTTGCAGGGTTGTATTTGAAATAATAAAATATCCAACATATTGTAGATGCTTATAAAATTACTAGTGCATCATCCTTAAGATATTATACAGAAGGACCAGGATGTTACTCCGGGAAACAGACTCAGGTAGCTGAGAACTGTCCTGCCAGTGCCATGCAAAGAGGAGAGGGCGAGAGCAGGGCTGCAAAGGGAATGCTGTTGTATTGTCCGTCTCATCTAGGCTCCTCCTCGGAGGGCAAGAGGTGATGAGTGGTCACTCAAGTATTAAGAAACACTTTCCTCAGGATACAACGGGGTGGTGGAATCAGCCTGTGCATCTAATCTCACTCAAGCAGCTGGATGTCCACATGGACACTTGCATGGGATGGAGCATTACTTCGGTACTTAGCATACATTACCCTGGTTAATAAGTACGTAATCACTACCTTTGCCAATTCCAACCCAGGCTCATTTAGCCCTCCTTAACATTTGAGTTCGTTAGGTTTTAGAGCCCAGGGATTCCATCTAGTATGAGTTGCCTTCTTAAGTAACTGGCTCTCAGTAAACAGCTGCTGCCCAGCCAACACACACCAGGAGACCTGTCCCTGACACCAGGCCCTGAGCCGCTTCAGAGGCATGAGGAGGAGCCCATCCCAGCCGTGCCCCTGCTCCCCAGCCCCCGCCACTATTACTCAAGGTGACTGTACGAACCCACTGTTACCCAGGGCCTGTGAACCGAATCACCTGCCCGACAGGCCTTACTTAATGTAGAACATGTAGCTGCTTTAGTAAATTACCACTGTTTACAGATAAAAGCCCAAAGCATTAGTATATTTATTTTTCAAACATAATCACATGAACTTAACTATTCCTGAGCACCCTAAGGCACCCCCCCACCCCAACACACACACCTCCCTGGTCACTGCAGCAAGCACGGAGTGGTCTTTCTTAAGTTCTCTTTCAGATAAAGAGCTGGAAGATGAACCAAAGTAGATTTTCCCCCCAAATAAATGGGAAAATATATGAATATTCATTTTCCTTTGACAATTTCTTTCAATTTGTGGGGACTAACATATCCATACAATTTTGTTTTTCCACAATTAGAATTGGTTGTACAAATTTCCACTCAAACACACCAATTCCACTTTGCCACATCCCACCCCGCCAACGATTTCCCTCAGCTGCAGAAAATCACCAAAGACCGAATACTCTACATGAAAGTGTTTTTTAAGCTGCAAATCTTCAGGTGAACATTTTTCTTTTCTAAACATCCAATTTTATTAAAACATTCCTGAAATCACATGGCCTTGGGGATTCCAATCTGCCTCCCTACTTTTAAAGTAATAGCTGAGTGTGATCCTCAAGTGCTAGAAAGATGACTTTCAAAGGCTCACCTAGAACAGTAAATACACGGAGTAACTATGTAAGTGTGGAGCATGTTACTGTGCGAATTTAGCTGAAGGCCTTGGCCTCACCTGTTCCCAGCACAGATTCCCCATGAACGTTTGA
Source organism: Smutsia gigantea (assembly GCA_032199065.1). Lineage (NCBI taxonomy): Eukaryota > Metazoa > Chordata > Mammalia > Pholidota > Manidae > Smutsia > Smutsia gigantea. Next base: position 55,503 of record JAVSCE010016831.1, read on the forward strand.
TACCATCACTAAGGCACTAAACTGAATTCTGAAACTGAAATAGGAAAGTGACTCATGGGGTCTGGAAATAATCCCCCACACATTGTGAACACATTCATCTCCAGCTAACTGTAGTTTGTTCAATTTCTGTTCTCTTTATAAAGACAGGACCTTTTATTATTTGTTATCTCTGATGAGGGACTGAATAAGACTTCCCTTTTAAATCTTCTATATGGTTTGAATTCTAATCATGGGTATGAATTAAGTGATAATTCAAATTTCTGAAGAGTTAATCCATACATCTTCGAAGAGCTTTATAAACTTTTAATATATATGTTTTAAGCAGATGAGGAAAATGGTATCTCACAGAAGCTAAGTGACCTGTCAAATTTACACAGTTCACAAGCTCCACAAGTATTTATCCAGAAGGTAGTTTGTGCCAGATATTGTGTTAGGTGACAGGAACACAGTGGTGACACTGACAGTCACATCTCTCCCCTTGCAAAAGTTATAGCCTAGTTGGGGATGACATTAATAGAATAACCACTTCAATAATTACTTGTGTAAGTGCTATAAAAGGATATTACCAGCCCCTATGAGAACACAGAGTTGGCAACCAGAGCTAGTTCAGGGGACAGTCGGGAAGGTGATGCTGCAGAAGTGACAGTGAATGTGGTGATTAAAGGAGGAGGAGACATTCCCCAGGCAAATGCCTGGGGGGACGCTGCCCCTGGGTGTGCTGGGGCTGGGACCTTGGCCACATGATTTCTAAAGCAGTGACTCTCGGCCACAGGACCTACCACTCAGCTGCTCCTGTTAGCATCAAGGAGTAGCCAGTTTCAAAGCACATCAGATACCAAAATACCTCCATGGGATTAGGGTTGTATATCAGATTTAGGTGCAGCAATAGCAATACTCTCCCTCCCAAATGGCCCATGCAGATCTCTTAACATCTGGAGTATTATTAGTCATTTATAAACCTAAATTAAGGCATAAATCAGAGTAACAAAGAGCAGAGAAAAAGTACCTCATTATAATCATTCTCCACCTACCCACACACTCAAAAATTGCTATTTAAAAAGCAATGAGCAGGGGATTGAAGATACACAAAGAAGATGGCCCCATCATAGCCTCGGAAGAGTTTGGAGTCCAGGGTGAAAAAGAGGGTCAAGTAGGGTTACCTTACAATCTAGGTGTTCTAACAGGGGTATGAAGAGAATCCCTTTGACAAATGTTTGAGTTCAGCCAATTTCAGGCCCGCCTCAAACAGTCTTGATGAATTGTCAAGCTGCCTTAAAATAAGCCCATACTGATAATAAAAGAGTCACCGCAGCTTAGGAAAAACTGTATTTAATCCTGTACTTAACCAATATAGGATCTTATTTTCTGACACGATGTGACAAAATCTCTTTGTTTGCTTGTTACAGTTATAAATTTGGAAGTTTACTGTAGTAAACAATTAGAGATATGAGGGGAAGATGGTACATATGCTTTTAAGACACTTGGGACACAGAAACAGCTTTCATTTCTCACATATCTTTCGCAAGGGTCTCCCAGACTCCAGCCACGGAGCTCTCTTACCCATTCCAGCAGATTAGTCTTCCCCCATGTCACTCTCACACACGTTTCCATCTAAGGCAGAACCACAAACTGTTGTCCACTGTATCCCGCAGAAACCCTTTCTCCTCCTGTCTTTAAAAACTGCTGGGCTCCAATCCCACCCCATCTCCCACCATGGAACAGCTGCTCCACGCAGCCAGCCCATCCCTGGCTCACAGCACACCTCCCTCATTTATCCCTTTATATTTTCACACAATTGCCCCTGGTTGGGATGCTTCTTTTCTCCAAACACCCAAATCCTACCCACCCTTCCTTTCGGGTGTGTCGAACTAGCTCGCAGCCCCTGCATTATAAGCACTGCACTCAGTCCCTAACCGGCTTCCCCCTCCTCCAGTCCCAGCTGACCTGCTCACAGTGCCACGTGCAGCCACATGATCACACACAGTGCCATCAATGGTCTCGGCCACTAGATGGGCCCCTTTAAAGAGCTGCCTGTGGGTACACTATACTGACCCCCGCTGGTGTCTATGCAGGGCTTCTCTTTGTTTTTGCAGAATGTCTAGAGAGGCTGCTTGAGAAGAGAAGCAAGACCCAGGACCCACCTCAACTGTCTTGTGATGCTGGATGTGAACGGAGAGGGTTTGAGTTCACCCACAGGCCCTGGTGAGTGGGCCAGGGTGGGAGTTAGGGGCTCCCTTAAAAGAGGCCAGAGCCTAGAGAGCTTACTCGTTGTGGATAAAATCAAAGTTCCTGTGGCCAGGATTCTCACCTGGCCCTGATTGGCTAGCTCACTACACACGTGAGGGCAATATGTTGCTACTGACTATATAAAGAGCTCTGCCCAGGGGTCTGCAGAACATAGTGGCATGGATGCGAGGCTGCAGGAGATCAGAGAGGAGGCTGGAGTGCCGAGGACAGAGGCCCAGAGGCAGAGACCGGCTTGCTGCGTTCTTGCCAATGGGTTTCAGCCCCGGGCAAGTTTGCTATGGATTCCATGTGACCAAAGATATCGACAGCAAAACGTTCTTTAGGGTGAAAGGGTTTATTACCCGGCTTGTTCTCCCGGGGGTAGGTCGAGCACTAGCATCTCTGCCTCCACCCAGAGCGCTGGGCTGAGCTCTCTATATAGTGGAATAATAGCTTATTGCCTAAATGTGTGGAAGCGGTAGCCTAGTAACAGGCCAGTTACATCATCAGGTGGTTTAAGTTCAGTGAGGATTCTGGCCATAGGAACCCCAACTTCCCCACATGCGTGCAGACTCACTCTGAATGGATGAGATTTTAGGGATTGACCTGCTACAGTGGAAATACGTTCTTTCACCCCAAGAACATACTGTCATTTCTTTGGTCACAGTGAATCCATAGTGAACTTGCCCGGGGCTGAAACCCATTGGCAAGACACTCGTCCACTCTGCCGCCATTAAATCTGGACAATGAAAAGATCATTCTCTCGGCTCCTTACTTCTCTACTATAGGGTACCCTCACTTCATTTGCTGGGGGCTCCCAGGGCCTCCCAGCTTCCTGCAGGCTGCTGGCTTTTGGGAATCCTCAGCACCTCCCTTCGGGTCACATGGGCTCACCTGGATCTCTCCCCTTGTCCCCAGCTGGCTGGTTCACAGCGCACACAGTGGGCCAACCAATGAGTCAACTCTCTTAGCCCAGACCTGGCTCCCCGGGTTGGCGTTCCTACGACCTGCGGCCTGGAGTGCTGCTCTCTGCTCACCTGCCCATCCACCTTTGTTGAGGGTCACTAAGAACGCAGCCTCCTTTTCCACCTGACAATCCTGTGGCACCTTTACTTAGATCGTTGACCATCCTGTCCTCGTCCCATAGGCCGCTGTGACACGAGGAGGAGCCGCTGGTTCTCTTCCCCAGCCCTCTTCCCTTTCCTACTGCAAGCCTGTTCCACTTGCTCCATGCTTCTGTGTTCTTTAATCTTCAGTAACAAGCCCTCCGCTTTCTCTGTTACTGCTCCCTCAGAAAGTTGATTTCTGCAATGACTTTAGCTATATTTATTAAGTGACCAGTTCACCATACCTTTTCAGTAGCTCTACTTTATCACCAGGCCATATTATTTTACCTTAAAGTGAGGAAACTGAGAAAGACAGATGCACGCTCAACTCCCTGCTACAGCAGGTATTAATACACAGTCATTAACCCCCTGGAGCCTCCATTCCCTCCTAAAACGGGAGTAAAACCACCTGCCTCTGGAGTTGCTGTAAGGCCAAACAGCATAATGTAGGGAACTCATCAGGCCCTGAATCACCTAGATTCAGGCCCAGTGCTGGCTCCAGACCTCATCACCATCCCATTCTTTTCATCTCTATTGTCACCCCCACTCCTGGTCTAATCCGGTATCTCCCACACCTGGATTCCATCAGAACCCTTCTAGTAGTTTCCATGCCTTATTCTCTCTTGTTCCATCCCAACCCCAATCTTGAGTCCCCAATTCTCAGTCTATAGCTGCCTAATTTATCCAAAATAAATGTGTACCATGTTCCCATTCTGATGAAATATTAAATTTTCAATATGCTAGATAAGGTCCAATGTATTCTACCAAAACTTTCAACTCTCCATTATTGGCCTAACTACTTAGTCCACTATTTCTCTACAATGCCCCATACCAGCTCTCTCCTCCAGCCAGGGTGCTGTCCTTCTCATCTCGTAACATCTCACCAGGCAGCAGAACTCACTGGTTTAAGAGTGTGAGAAGGGACTCTGGACTTGTCTCTCTGGTGGAATTCCAGCTGACATGACATTCATATGCAACCTCAAGCAAGCTACTTAACCTCTCTCTGCCTGTGTCCTTCACTATAAAATGGGAATAGTAACAATTGCTACCTCATTAGGGTTGTTTAAAAAATAAAAGTCAATGTATATGAACCAATTATAACATTGCTTGGCAAGTTATAAGTGCTGGGAAATGCTAGTGAGCATTATCACCATGATGCTCCTTACTACCTCTGAGCCTTGAGTCTCACCATTCCCAGTGTCTAGGAAGTCTTTTTCCTGCTCAGGCCCCAGTATCCCGACCCTTGAAGATTTAGCTTAAGGCACAACACCTGTATCAGCTTTAGTTCATTGCCTTCTCAACTCTTACACTTGTTTGCACTTCTCACTTGAACACTTAATCCTATTGCTGTGTTGGAGGGTTACTGAGCTCTTTTCTAAGTGTATGTCATGTCTTCTCAATGAAGCTATAAACTGATCAAAAGGCAGGGACAATTTCTGTTCCCCACGATGCCTACCACAGTGCTGAGTATACAGGAGCAGAGAAGAGAGAAAAAATCACTGCTGAGTCAAATCTTTGTTTCCATTTTCTAGTTGTCAAAGTTTCATTTAAACAAAGAATGAAATATAGTTTTAATAATTTATTTATTTTTAAGCTAGAATCAAAAACATAATAAATCAGAAGACTGACGCTCTAGCTGGCTCCTCAATGGCCACGAGACCAGAGGCAAGGCTAAAGTGAACCTGCTGAGTTTCCCACAATGTGAATGCCATGCTTTAGGACAATTTGAGCAAAACACAAAATAAATATAAAAAATTTTCTAAATTATGAAAATCTGACAAATCAATAACTGCTTTTGAACTTTTAAAAGTACTTCTGCTAGATGCACAACAGAAAACAGTTCACTTCTGAACCATAGTAAGACTCTTATTTTATAACATATCTCAAATAATGAAGAAAGGAAATCATGGTTTTGTTTTTAAGAAGTTCTTTCCTCACAGGATCTTTAAGGAAGACCTGAACTTGAACTCCAAGCGGGAAGGAGCCGTGCACAAACCAGAGCCTGGCACACAGCAGTAGTTTAACAAGTATTTGTTAAACAAACATATGAATTTGTGCATGAGTAAACACAAGAGTATTATCTGCTTTCTCAAAAGCAACATTATATGAGTTTTATTCAATCACTAGAAATTTTGTTCAAAGCCCAAGTCAGAAAACTGGCTAAGAAAACAATCTAAACATCTAGTCATTACATCATCAAGTCATTACATCCTCACTGCCATCACCCTGAGAGCTGCTTCCTGTACAACACCTGGAAGACACAGGCAGCTGCAGAGGGGCTTCCTAAGGCAAGCACTGACGTTCTTCATAAACACCATCTATGGATCCGGTGAGATACAAGTTTACATTTTTTTTTTCTGTGATGATGGATTACTTATTCACTTCAGGAAATGTTCAAATGTTTGTCTATTATAATCCATGCTGCCCCATGACACACATTCTTGGAATGCCTTTAATTATTTAGCATAATAATACTGTTTTTAAAGGGACCTGCAAAGTAGTCACTTAACCAAGGAGAGCGATTAATCATAACAAAAAAACATGATTCTGATGAGAGACAAACAATGGCTCAGTTATGAATGAACTCGAGCCATCTCTTTCAGGGAGAACATGGCTTTGTGCCAGCAGATCTACTTAGGACACCAACTTACACCTCATCATATACGTAATATGAGATAAAGTTGATCATGATAGGATTGTTAAGTAAAATATGTTACAAGAGATCAGAAGAGGGAGACTATTTCTGAGATATGTGTTTGGAAAACGGTTAGGAAAGGCTTCCCAGAAGAGATGGGAACCATTTATTTAGTATTTATTCTGTTGTGTTTCTTTTTTTGTTGTTGCTATTATTAATGTACAATTACATGAGCAATATAGTTACTAGACTTCCCTTATTATCAAGTCCCCACCACATACCCCATTACAGTTGCTGCCCATCAGCATAGTAAGATGCTATAGAGTCACTCACTACTTGTCTTCTCTGTGTTATACTGCCTTCCCCGTATCACCGCCCCCCGCTAGATTATGTGTGCTAATCGTAATACCCCTTATCCCTCCCTTACGGGGAGCCTATAGACTCTTCCATGTGCCAGGATCTGCAAGAGATGCTTTACATAGCTGAGTTTAATGTGTCTTCATAAAATGCTAGAAGGTAACCATTATTATCTACATTATATAAATGAGAAAACTGACACTTAAAGGAGTTTGGTAACTTCCCTAAGATCTCTCAGTTAGGAAGTATGGAGCCTGAGCAAAGATTTGACAATAATGTCCATGAACTTTTTGCTATAAGCTGACTCCCCTGCTTTGAAAAATTAAAACAAAGTATTAAGATTTTCAAAAAAATGGAGACAGAGGCTGAGGTGGGGGTAGTCATTCCAGGGAAGCAAAACAGCCTGAGAAAGACTTAGAGGTAGGAAAGCACCAGAGATACTCAGTCCGGAGCATAGCCGGCCAGATGGAGCACAGCGCTGCAAAAGGAGGCGGCCGGAACACTATCTGGGGGAAACAGAGGATGGTTCTGTCTCAGCCGAGTATGCTGTACATTCCTGAAATATATCAAAAGGGACACACAGATATAAGATTGAAAATCACCTAAGCTCTTCTTGCTCTGGGAAGTGAAGAGCACATGAAGCTTTGGCCTCTGATGCAACATGTGGGGAGAACTCAAAATAAACACCCAAAAGTTGCCTGGCAACCGGGACAATAGCCACAGCTGATCTGTGAACTAAATCCAAGCCAGACTGTAGAATTTTGGGCCACACCCTGTGGGGGTGTGAGATTATGAGCTCTGACATTGGATCACCCCAAGTGCATAGAAAAAAATCCACAGAAGGCATGAAGTTGAATTTCCGGTACTAAAAGGGAACTGCTTTGGCAATTTTCATTGCTTTCCAAACTCGTTTTCCAGTTGTTTTTTTTTTTCTGGGATGATAATTATTTTGTGGGCAAAAGGAAAAGAGCAAGTCACATAGCTTAGTTTAGTCATCAAAGAGTAGAAAAGCAGTTTTTTTTCCTGAAGTTGTTTTTGTGCCTCTAGCATTCCCGGTTGCTTTTCTTATTGCATGAAATAATTCCAACTTTGCCTGACTTTGCCCAAGATAAAGCAAAGTAGAGAAGTCAGATCTGGGAAAGACAGCCTATTTTCATCTTCTTGTCCCTCCTCTAGAAAAGGTTTGTCTGGCCAGGATTTATTTAAGCCTATGAGTCAAGCAATTTCAGCACAAAAGAAGCTATACAGTGAACAATGGGCAGACTGACCGCCCTTGACAAGCTGTGTGGCCTTGAGTCTTACCCTGCCTGGAACAGTTCCCTCATCTGTAAGCTGTCAGACTTGAGAATTCTGTAGTTCTGCAACTTCAACACTATATACTGTACCTACGTGAAGATTATTAAATAATGTATCCAATGAGCGATGTTCAAATGGGAAACAGGGGGGAGCCTGAGGAGCCCCACAGACCTGGGGTCTAATTCTACCTGTGTCACTTCAGGCAAGCTGCATAAGATTTCCACACTTGAGTTTTAAACTTGTTAAATGGGTATTTTATAAAGCAAGGATTAAATGAGGGTATGTTTATAAAGCATGTGGCTCAGTGCCAGGACATGGTAAATCAATAAACATTAGTGATTTTTGTTATTTTATGAACACGAATAGCCTCAGAAGTTCCTCTTTCCTCAAAATGGCAGAGCAGTTCTGTGGTGACCATTGCTTTGAGAAGTTACACATTAATGTGACTTTATCTTTCTTTAAAAAGAACATTATTTTATATTGTGGTATCTTCCTTGGATTCAAATGCATAGCTTGTTTCGATCCATGTTCTAGTCAACATAGCAACAGGAACCTTGAAAGCAAGAGCACAGCTTTGTACAAACCCTAGAAGAGTATGAGTTCATTAAAGCATACACAGTTAGTGAGGATATGATCACTGTATAAGAATAAAAAATTCTGAGCTCTGCTGAACCGCATCAGAGCCTTTTCAGCGAGGCTTCCGCAGTGCTTTCAAACTCATGCCTTAGGTACAGAGTAACGGAGAGTGAGAGAACACAAGAGCTTCTCTGGGTCTTTGTGTTATGACCAACTGCCAACCTCAATCTCTACAGGAATGATAGACTCAAAATGTCTCTGACAGAAAGCATGGGGGAACTTTAGCGAGGAAATGTTGGGATAGAGCCAGTTGTGGGAGGCTGAGATTCGGGCCTGTGACCTGATCATTCCTGCAGCTGACTTCTCAGAGAAGTATGTTCTCAATAAGAAGGCTTAAATGATGGGAATTATAACAAAGTTCTCTGTCTGAGATGATCTTCAAATAATCAAAATGAAAATGTGGAGTGAAATAAAATATCATTCTGGAAACCATATAAGAAAAACAGATTCACAAATGTTTACTGACAGCAAGTTTAACCTTTGCAAATATTAAATAGGCAATGTTGTGTGTGGATAGGAGAATGGCTCCGTAGCCAGACCACTCAGTTTCCAACCCTGCTGGAATTGGGCGATCTTGAGCAAATTCCTTTAACTGTTCTGACCTCAGTTTCCTCATCTGTAAAATGGGAATAATAATAGCACCTTCCACTGCATTTCAGTTTAAGTTGACATAAAAACATGAGCATTGTGGCTTATCCTTCTATCTAAGCAAGTTATGTATTTCCCACATGATAAGGGAGCTTTTATTTATGTACTATTTAATCCTGCAGTTTAAAAATTTCACCTTACTCAAAGATAGCTAGTCTATCCCTTCTCTACTGCCCATTAAAACATCTAAAGAAACTCTGTCAATGAAACTATTATTTGCTAATTCCAACCAGTGTACAAATAGTCTCTTTCACACAAGCAAGAAACCTCATACATCAGGGAGAATTTCAACAGTATGAAGATACTGGTCATAACAATAGAGAGCATGATAATGAATTCTAGTGTTTGTTTGAATTTAGATACAAACTCCTCTCTGTTATTTAAATGATATGAACTACTGAGTGGAAGTTTTTATAAGACCAATCTACTGAAAAGAACATTATACTCAAATAAAACCTTGCTTTCTGTGTGATCCAGGGTAAGTTATTTAATCTCTCCAGGCCTTAGTCTTCTCATTTATAAATATGTCATAACAACCTCTTACCTAGCTGCAAAATATGCAACTAGTAAGAGGATTAAATGAATTCCTGTATATCACTTAGTACAGTTCCATAAATTAATAAATGGCTGGGTTCCTTCACTTCTTTCTATTTATTTTCAAATATTTCTATCCTGGAGAGCTTCTCAAACTACATACATGCTGCTGGATCTAGCCCCTCCTCCAGAGCATTCCAAAATTATTTTCAGATTATCAGCACTAGCTAGAATGTTCTTCATTAAGCTTTTGTTTCCTATTGATTGTCTTTCATTTTGAATAGGAACTAAATAGTCACTCCATTGGACAAGTTATATAAACACAGAGAAAATGCGATTAACCATTGGTTCAACTGGATATCAATGACGGTATTTTGTCAAGACTGTAATTGAAAATATGTACCTCAGTGTTCATCACATTCAATTTTTGGAAACATGAAAAGGTATACAAGTATGATTATCAGAAGGCCCAGAGAAGGAATCAATTCTAATTTGCTAGGCTAGCAATTCTGTCTTACCACAAACAAAGTGTTTTAGAATTCAGCACCCATTACTGCAATAATTAAAAGATCTTGAAACTAAGGGAAGGCTCAAACTCAATAGCCAAAAGAGGTCAACCTTTTCTTTTTGATCTCTGAATATTCAGAAAGGGTTACATTTTTCTTAGTGATGTGGGCACTTCATGGCTAAAATTAATGGTTAACCAATGGATGGATTTAAAACTCAAGGGTAGAGTAAGGTATCACATAGAAGATAATTTAGTTTTATAATACTGCTAGAGGTAAAAATGACTATTAATTCTAATCACTAAAATGGTATGCAAAATATGCAGGAATTCTAAATTAAACATTTTATACTAAAAATGTACATATTTGTTGACCATCAATGTTATGTCAAACCATTAGGCAACATTAACTGGCCTGAGCATTACACCTTAGCTCAGTGGTTCTGGGCCCAGGAAAAGATCCCTCATAAGAGAGGCAGGGGGCCAAGGGACACTTAGGAACTTAGGAAGGGGAAAGAGCAGGAGGAAGAGGGAGGAAGGACTGTAGCCTAAGGAGCTGTAAGCCTCTCTGGTGATTCTGAAACTCCCTGACACTGAGATCACTGCTTTAGGCATTTAAAACAAGATGGCTTTTTAGGGGGTCACTGAAATGACTACTGTTTCCTACCATCTATTATTATGCACTGGCACTTTCCTTCTGGCGACAAACTCAGTGTTTTCATACCTTCATTTGATCAAAACAAAGGAACCAGACCACACGTTAGGATAGATTCACAGATTATTTTTCATGAGTATTTTCCAGCCAGCTTCCAATGGCAGATTTCTGGTGCTGATGTTGGCAGCCCAGGTTACCTTAGATTCCAGATGTTCCTGAAATAGACAGGCCTATAATACCTCAAGAATATTTCTCTCTCCAGACTTACGGCCCAAAAACCATAATCCCAGGTATCAAGTGATTATGCCTATCCTATAACACCTTTCTTACACCATAAGGCAACAGTGTGCTATGGACTTCTCCAACCCCAATACTGCTGTCATTTTATAGGCAGATATTCTGGACCATCAGAGAAACTGCTAATGCTACATACATCAATATACAGCTCAGCAGCAAGGACACTAGGGAAAAAAAGATCAGGATGCAATTTTCAAATGATTAATAGAATTTTCAGAAATTAGTATTTGTCTTTGTAGATCAGGAGTCTAGAACTCAAATGAAAATATGTGTTGAGTGACGTGATTGAGTCTATCAGGCCAGTAGGAAGACAGGGCAGCGGGCTTTGTGACAAGCACAGCCTGCATTCCCCACCTCAGGATCTTCAACCATTTTAAATACACTGTGCACACCTGACAAAAGTTAATCTGAATTCTGGTGGAAGAACCCCTTTCTATTCCAGATACACATAAAATTTAACATAATAAATAAGTACAGAGATAAATAAAGAGATGGTGAATATGTAAGAGAAGTTAAGGATCCTGGATAAAAATTCTTGCTGCCAAATCAATCCCCTGCTGTTCAAGACCAAGCTCTCTCAACTTGATACATCTTTGGAAATAAAATACTATGAGGGAAGGGATTAAAGATGGTGGTGTGAGAGATGAGACAGAGGCCTCCTCCTAAAACCACATATAATATGAAAATATAATTAATACTATTAATGCTGAAAAAGCAACAGGAAAGAGGGCTGTGCCAGACTGCATACACTTGGAGGAAAGTGCAGACCTCACGGAACATGATAATGTACCAAAGCCGTGACCCAAGCCCTTCTCCCACCCCAGCTCACCGGCGGGAGGAAGAGAAACAGAGACGGGAGGGAGTGGAGGTCTGGGACTGCTGAACACCTAGATCTGGAGATCTACTCTGGGAGCACAAACCTACACTGTATGGTGCCCTGGTGATTAGGGGGGGTTGGAAAGCTAAGACAGGCAGAATAACTGGAGAGACTGAGATTCCAGCTGCTTATGGAAAACAGGTATCCATACCCGGCAGCTTTGGGACAAAAGAAAGGCAGACAGTCTGAGAGACTTCCTAACAATGAGAGGGCTTCTAAAGGGGCAAGGATTGCACAGAGCTTACTGCTCAGGAGAAAGGACAGGTTAACAAAATTGTCCAGGTGCACTCTGCCCAGCAGGTTGGGAACTTTCACAATCTTCAGGTACTCCAGACCCCTGGCTGGCTATGCAGCTCCAAGGCCCCCAATCATGATATGCAGCCTGCTGTGCCTTCCTCCCGGCCAGCCCACACCTGGCTCGCAAACTGGCAAACCCTGCCCTGGTGTCAGACCAGCCAGAGGGAAGCCCCACCTACAGCAGCTACAAATGCAAAGAACAGAGGTTTATACCTGTGTGCTCCGCCACTGGTCCTGGCACTGGAGACAGGCATGGCGCTGGGAAGCAGGAAAACGCTCTTCCCCCCTCCCCGACCCCAGGCACCACCACCACTCCCCTGTGAACCCCAACATTGCTCCAGGGGCTGAGTGGCTCCAGAGAGTAGAGCTTCTGGGCACTAGAGAGCGCCACATACAAATATGAAACCTCATAGGAACCTGGTTCAAAGCAAAATCATACATAACCCAGAAAAAGAGTCAAATGAAACCAATGTTATGAATCTTCCTGAAAGAGATATCAAAATAAAAATCATAAACATGCTCATGGAGGAACAGGAAAATATTCAAGAACTCAGGAATGAATTCCAGTCAGAGATCCAATCATTATGGAACATAGTATCAGAAAAGAAACATACAATGGAAGGTTTTTTAAAAGCAGATAAGACACGGTGGAGGAGATGATAAATGAAATAGAAATTAAAGAGGAATAAAAAGAAGCTGAGGCACAGAGAGAAGAAAGGATCTCTAAGAATGAAAGAATATTGAGAGAACTGTGTGACCAATCCAAAGGGAACAATATTCATATTGTAGGGATACCAGAAGAAGAAGAGAGAAAACGGATTGAAAGTGTCTTTGAGGAGGTAATTGCTGAAAACTTCCCCAATCTGGGGAAGGAGATAGTCTCTCAGGCCATGGAGGCGCACAGATCTCCCAACACAAGGGACCCAAGGAAGACAAGACCAAGACGTATAATAATAAAAATGGCAAAGATCAAGGAAAGGACAGACTACTAAAAGCAGTTAGAGAGAGAAATAAGATCACATACAAAGGTAAGCCCATCAGACTATCATCAGACTTCTCAGCAGAAACCTTACACGCCAGAAGGGAGTGGCATGATATATTTAATGCAATGAAGCAGAAGGGTCTCAAACCAAGAATACTTTATCCGGCAAAATTATCATTTAAATTTGAAGGAGGGATTAAACAATTTCCTGTTAAGCAAAAGCTGAGAGAATTTACCTCCCACAAACTGTCTCCACAGTGTATTTTGAAGGGACTACTATAGATGGAAGTGTTCCTAAGGTTTAATAGCTGTCACCAGAGGTAATTAAACCAGAGTAAAGAAAATAGAACAGTTAATTACTAAGCAAATGCAAAATTAAATCAATTACCACCAAAGTCAGTAACGGGATAGACAAAGAGTACAGAATATGATACTTAATATATAAAGAATGGAGGAGAAAGAAAAAGGAGGAGAAAAAAAAAAGAACGTTTAGATTGTGTTTGTAATAGCATATAAAGTGAGTTAAGTTAGACTCTTAGATAGTAAAGAAGTTACCCTTGAACCTTTGGTAACTATGAATCTAAAGCCTGCAGTGGCAATAAGTACATACGTATCGATAATCATCCTAAATGTAAATGGTCTGAATGCACAAATCAAAAGACATAGAGTCACTGAATAGATAAAAAAAACAAGACCCATCTATATGCTGTCTACAAGAAACTCACTTTATACCTAAAGACATATACAGATAAAAGTAAAGGGATGGAAAAAGATATTTCATACAACTAATAGGGAGAAAAAGAGGAGTTGCAGTACTTGTATCAGAGAAAATAGACTTCAAAACAAAAAAAGTCACAAGAGACAAAGGACATTACATAATGATAAAGGGGTCAATACAACAAAAAGATATAACCATTATAAATATCTATGCACCCAACACAGGAGCACCTACATATGTGAAACAAATACTAACAGAATTAAAAGGAGAAATAGAATGCAATGCATTCATTCTAGGAGATTTCAACACTCCACTCATTCCAAAGGACAGATCAACTAGACAGAAAATAAGTAAGGAGACACACAGGCACTGAACAACACATGGACCTAACAGACATCTACAGAACTCTACATCCAAAAGCAGCAGAATACAACTTCTTCTCAAGTGCACATGGAACATTTTCAAGAATAGATCATATACTAGGCCACAAAAAGAGCCTCAGTAAATTTAAAAAAGATTGAAATTGTACCAACCAGCTTCTCAGACCACAAAGGTATGAAACTAGAAACAAATTACACAAAGAAAATGAAAAAGCCCACAAACACATGGAGCCTTCACAACATGCTCCTAAATAACCAATGGATCAATGACCAAATAAAAACAGAGATCAAGCAATATACGGAGACAAATGACAACAATAATTCAACACCGCAAAATCTGTGGGATGCAGCAAAGACTGTGCTAAGAGGGAAGTATATAGCAATACAGGCCTACCTCAGGAAAGAACAATCCCATACGAGCAGTCTAAACTCACAATTAACGAAACTAGAAAAAGAAGAACAAATGAGGCCCAAAGTCAGTAGAAGGAGGGACATAATAAAGATTAGAACATAAATAAATAAAATCGAGAAGAATAAAACAATAGAATTAACGAAAGCAAGAGCTGGTTCTTCAACACAATAAACAAAGTAGATAAACCCCTAGCCAGATTTATCAAGAAAAAAAGAGTCAACATACATGAACAGAATCAGATATACAAAGAATTATTACAGAATACTATGAAAAATAATATGCTAACAAACTGGATAAAGAAATGGAAAACTTTCTAGAAAAATACAACCTTCCAAGGTTGACCCAGGAAGAAAAACAAAATCTAAACAGACCAATTACCAGCAACAAAATTGAATCAGTAATCAAAAAAACTACACAAGAAAAAAACACCTGGACCAGATGGCTTCACTTCTGAATTTTATTAAACATTTAGTGAAGACCTAATACCCACCCTCCTTAAAGTTTTCCAAATTGTAGAAGAAGAAGGAATACTTCCAAACTCATTCTATCAGGCCAGCATCACTCTAATACTAAAACCAGGCAAAGACACCACAAAAAAAGAAAATTACAGAACAATATCCCTGATGAACATAGAGGCAAAAATACTCAACAAAATATTAGCAAACCGAATTCAAAAATACATCATCCATCATGATCAAGTAGGATTTATTCCAGGGATGCAAGGACGGTACAATATTAGAAAATCCATCATCATCATCTACCAGATCAACAAAGAGAAGGAGAAAAATCACATGATGATCTCCATAGATGCGGAAAAAGCACTTGACAAAATTCAACATCCTTTCATGATAAAAACTCGCAACAAAATGGGTATAGAGGGCAAGTACCTCAAAATAATGAAGGCCATATATGACAAACCCACAGCCAACATTATACTTAACAGCGAGAAGCTTAAAGCCTTTCCTTTAAGATCGGGAACAAGACAAGGATGCCCACTCTCCCCACTTTTATGCAACATAGTACTGGAGGTCCTAGCCACAGCAATTACACAACACAAAGAAATAAAAGGCATCCAGATTGGTAAGGAAGAAGTAAAACTGTCACTGTTTGCAGATGACATGATATTCTACATAAAAAACCCTAAAGAATCCACTCCAAAACTACTAGATCTAATATCTGAATTCAGCAAAATTGCAGGACACAAAATTAATACACAGAAATCTATTGCATTCCTCTATACTAACAATGAACTAGCAGAAAGAGAAATCAGAAAAACAATTCCATTCACAATTGTATCAAAAGAATAAAATACCTAGGAATAAAACTAACCAAGGAAGTGAAAGACCTATACTCTGAAAACTACAAGACACTCATGAGAGAAATTAAAGAAGATGCCAGTAAATAGAAACACATCCTGTGCTCACGGATAGGAAGAATTAATATTGTCAAAATGGCCATCCTGCCTAAAGCAATCTAGAGATTCAATGCAATCCCTATCAAAATACCAACAGCATTCTTCACCAAACTAGAGCAAATTGTTCTAAAATTCATATGGACCACAAAAAACCCACGAATAGCCAAAGCAATCCTGGGAAGGAAGAATAAAACTGGGGGAATTACACTCCCCAACTTCAAGCTCTACTACAAAGTCACAGTAATCAAGACTGTTTGGTACTGACACAAGAACATACCCACAGATCAATGGAACAGACTATAGAGCCCAGATATAAAAAACCCAACCACATATGGTCAATTGATATATGAAAAAGGAGCTATGGAAATACAATGGGGAAATGACAACCTCTTCAACAACTGGTGTTGGCAAAACTGGACAGCTACATGCAAGAGAATGAAACTGGATTATTGTTTAACCCTATACACAAAAGTAAACTTGAAATGGATCAAAGACCTGAATGTAAGTCATGAAACCACAAAACTATTAGAAGACAACACAGGCAAAAATCTCCTATATATAAACATGAGCAACTTCTTCCTGAACACATCTCCTTGAGCAAGGGAAACAAAAGCAAAAATAAACACATGGGACTACAATGAAACTAAAAAGCTTCTGTACAGCAAAGGACACCATAACAGAACAAAAAGGCATCCTACAGTATGGGAGAATATATTTGTAAATGACATATCCGACAAGGGGTTAACATCCAAAATACATAAAGAACTCACATGCCTCAACACCTAAAAAGCAAATAACCCAATTAAAAAATGGGTGGAGGATATGAAGAGAGAATTCTCCAAAGAAGAAACTCAGATGGCCAACAGACACATGAAAAGATGCTCCACATCACTAATCATCAGGGAAATGTACATTAAAACCACAATAAGATATCACCTCACACCAGTGAGGATGGCCAGCATCGAAAAGACTAAGAAGAACAAATGCTGGTGATGATGTGGAGAAAGGGGAACCCTCCTACACTGCTGGTGGGAATGTAAGCTAGTTCAACCATTGTGGAGAACAATATGGAGGTTCCTCAAAACACTAAAAATGGAATACCATTTTTCCTGGGAACCCACTCCTAAGAATTTACCCAAAGAATACAAGCTCTCAGATTCAAAAAGACATAGGCACCCCTATGTTTACTGGAGCACTATTTATAATATCCAAGATATGGAAGCAACCTAAGTGTCCATCAGTAGATGAATGGATAAAGAAGAGGTGGTACATATACACAATGGAATACTATTCAGCCATAAGAAAGAAACAAATCCTACTATTTGCAACAACATGGACGGAGCTGGAGGACATTATGCTCAGTGAAATAAGCCAGGCAGAGAGAGACAAATACCAAATGATGTCCCTCATTTGTGGAGTATAACAACGAGGCAAACACCTAGTATATAAAGAATGGAGGAGGAAGAATAAGAAGGGAGAGAAATAAAGAAACATCAGACTGTGTTTACAATAACGTAACAAGAAAGTTAAGTTAGATTGTTAGATAGTAAAGAAGCAACCCTTGAACCTTTGGTAAACACGAAACTAAAGCCAGCAATGGCAATAAGAACATTTCTATCGATAATCACCCTAAATGTAAATGGACTTAATGCACCAATCAAAAGACACAGAGTAACAGAATGGATAAAAAAGCAAGACCCATCTATATGCTGCCAACAAGAAACTCACCTCAAACCCAAAGATATACAAAGACTAAAAGTGAAGGGATGGAAAAATATATTTCATACAAACAACAAGGAGAAAAAAACAGGTGTTGCAGTACTTGTATTAGACAAAATAGACTTCAAAACGAAGAAAGTAGCAAGAGGTAAAGAAGGACATTACATAATGATAAAGGGGTCAATCTAACAAGAGGATATAACCATTATAAATATGTATGCACCCAATACGGGAGCATCAGCATATGTGAAACAAATACTAACAGAATTAAAGGAGGAAATAGACAGCAATGCATTCATTTTAGGAGACTTCAACACACAACTCACTCCAAAGGACAGATCAACCAGACAGAAAATAAGTAAAGACACAGAGGCACTGAACAACACACTAGAACAGATGGACTTAACAGACATCTACAGAACTCTACACCCAAAAGCAGCAGGATACACATTCTTCTCAAGTGCACATGGAACATTTTCCAGAATAGACCACATACTAGGCCACAAAAAGAACCTCAGTAATTTCAAAAATATTGAAATCCTACCAACCAACTTCTCAGGTCACAAAGGTATAAAACTAGAAATAAATTTTAGAAAGAAATCAAAAAGGCTCACAAATACATGGAGACTTAACAACATTCTCCTAACTAATCAATGGGTTAACAACCAAATCAAAACAGAAATGAAAGACTATATGGAGACTAATGATAACAACAACACAAAGCCACAACTTCTGTGGGACGCAGCAAAGGCAGTTCTAAGAGGAAAGTATATTGCAATCCAGGCCTATTTAAAGAAGGAACAACATTCCCAAATGAATAGTCTAAAGACACAATTACTGAAATTGGAAAAAGAAGAACAAATGAGGCCCAAAGTCACCAGAAGGAGGGACATAATAAGATCAGAGAAGAAATAAATAAAATTGAGAAGAATGAAACAATAGAAAAAATCAATGAAACCAAGAGCTGGTTCTTTGAAAAAATAAACAAAATAG